>VUQH01041290.1:1675-24629 GCA_015106775.1 Etroplus canarensis
TTTTTTCCTATGTTCCAGACGGCAGCTGGCACAAGTCATAACTGAGGGGTATGAGCACAAGCTTGCTGAAACATGCAAGCTGCTTGACATACAGTAGGTAATCCATCACAGTGAAGTACAGTGAATGCTACCTCTTACCTCTCTTTTTATGTTGTCACTGTGTGGAAATGCTGGTGCCTTAAAGGACCTCTAGGAATTTCTAGCTGCCTATATCAGTTGCTGAATATCAGCCATTTTATTTTAAGTATAGTGGCACAATCAACACAATTATTTTACAGTGTCAGGGTTGCTTTGCTGCTTGTCCCCCAAAATGGGAAAAGATGGGGAAGTAATGTGTAGTTAAGTGTTCTTTTTTTGTCTTGTAAAAATAGGCGGAGCAATTCAAATGGAGTCATTTGTCATCATAGCTATTTTAGGTTGATTTCTGTGAACATTTTGTGGCACATCTTTGTTCTGAAGAAAATAAGACTTCCACGCATCCATCCATTTTCCTCTGCTTATCCAGTTCAGGGTCACAGGAGGCCTGGAGCCTGCTGGAGTAAAAAAGCATGTGTGTGTGTGTGTGTGTGTGTGTGTATATATATATATATATATATATATATATATATATATATATATATAGTCAGTCAAGCTTGTACAACCACCTTTAGCAACAATAACTTGAAGTAATAATTTTCTGAATGACTATATTAGGCTCTCACATTGTTGTGAAGGAATTTTGGCCCACTTTTCTTTACAAAATTATTTCAGTTCTTTGAAGTTTTCAGGTATGCACAGCTCTATTAAGGTCCTGCCACAGCATTTCATTTGGATTGAGGTCTTGACTTTAACCAGAGTTTCGTAACACCTTGATTCTTTTCTTTTTCAGTGATTCTGTTGGAGATTTGTGGAGACTAGTGTGCTTGGGACCCTTATCGTGCTGCGTGATCCAGTGTTAGCCAAGCTTTCTTTAGCTGTCAGACAGATGGTCTCTCATCTGACTCTGGAATACTTTGGTATACAGAGGAGTTCATGGTTGACTCAATGACCACAAGGTAACCAGGTCCTCTCGCCAGCTGGTATGGGGTGTTTGTGATGTGCTGTGTTTGGTTTCACCAAACATGGTGCTTTGCATTCAATTCAGTTCAGTTTAGTTCAGTTCATTTCAATTTAATTTTATTTATACAGTGCCAATTCAACACAAAAATCACCTTAAAGGCGCTTCACACTGTAAGTTAAAGGCCCTACAGTATTAGACAGAAAACCCCAACATTCAGATGATCCCCTATGAGCAACCACTTGGCAACTGTGGGAGGGAAGAACTCCCTTTTAACAGGAAGAGACCTCCAGCAGAACCAGGTTCAGGGACGGACACCCATCTGCCTCGACCAGTTGGGGGTGAGGAGACAGAGAAAAGAGAAAGAAGAGCAAGGAAAGACACAGACTATGAGAGAGAGAGACGACAACATTTAATGAAATGCAGCAGTAACAAATAAATGCATGAGTGAAAAGAGGCGGGTGGAGAAGAAATGTCCAGCATATCAAAAAAAAGCCTCCAGCAGCCTGAATCTATTGTAGCATAACTAATCCCTAACTATAAATTTATGCTCTGTGCATTATGGCTAAACAGCTCCACTTCAGTCTTGTCTGTCCAAAGGACACTGTTCCAGAAATCTTATGGTTTGTTCAGATGCAACTTTACAAACCTAAGCTCTGCAGCCATGTTCTTTTTAGAGAGAACAGACTTTCTGCTGACGACGCCAAACAAGCCATAACTGTTTAATCTTTTTCTAATCATACTTTCGTGAACTTTAATATTTGAGGCCTGTAGAGTCTGAGAAGTAGCTTTTGGGGTTTTTGCAGTTTCTCTGAGCATCACATGGTTTGACCTTTGAGTGAATTTGCTGGGACGTCCACTCCTCGGAAGCTTGGAACACTGTTTTAACACACACCTGAATTCTCCAGAACTGCCAAAACCTCTACTTTTATAGAGGTGGTCACACTGGCCTAAGATCAGTTCATCAAAAGTCGTAGCACCTGGCTGCTACTTACCCTTTTAATTCCTATGGAAGCACTGAAGGTGTACTTACTTTATTACTGGACTACACAGAGTCCTGTGAGTTTTTTCTTTTTCTCATGACTGTATTTTATGTTTTCTATAATATAAGTATGGGAAATTATATTCTTCCAACTTAACATGCATGTATTAAAGTAAAGAGAGTGCAGTCATTTGCCACTGGTTGTGCCACCCAAACATTTAAGGAGTACACTGGACACGCATTTGCTTTGCCTTCATAAACATTTGTGAACGTCAGCTGCCCAACCCATCATTTTATACTGTATGATCTATAAATGAAGTTGTATAAACTAAAGTTTTGGGATCTTTTTAGTTGGGGCTGAATCTTTAAAAAAGTTCTTGGAACAGGTGCTTTGTGGGGAACATGACTCAGTATTTTAAACTGTACATATATCTGAGCATAACTGGAGCAGTCACGTTTACCGGAGCAAGGACCTGTTAAAAAATTGCCAATGTTCATATGCTGCTTTACAATCATATGGTGATCACAGACAGACTCGGATCAAACATGCCTCCAAACTCCACCACATCAAATGCGTACGGTAATGCACACACCCTGTCATTTTGTAACATGAATAGCAAAATATAGTTTACCTCCTACAATTCATCACTCAGCCAGTCTTTCTCATGGTCTTCCATTTAGAGGCTGCAGTATTTCAGTGCCACCCCTGTGGGTGCACACTCCAGTGCCGTTACGGGACAACTCAGCTGTAGAGTGGGAGGAGAGACACATATGAAAAGGAGCTCTATGAATCAAGCTTGACTCCAGCTACCCACAGAGCAAAGCAGGAAATGTGAGAAAGAATATTTTAGTTGGTGCCTGCTAAGAAGAGCAACCCTCTGCTCTATACTGGTTACACGTATGCTGCTAAGTCACTTGATGGGCATCTTATAACTTAATTAAAACAGGGTTATTCTAATGCGGCCTAGTTAACGCTCTGTAAGTCTAGATTGTTGTCACCAACTCACACTTACATTCGTTTCTTCATCAAAAGTGAATGGAGTGAGTTACACAGCTATTTTAAGCCCAGTTAGGATAGACAGTGGCTTCCTGACTGACCTATCAAACCCATTACTTCACATTAGCCTCTCTATCTTCTCATTCAGCAGCGGCGATCGCCTGCTTTCTTCATTTTTCTTCTTTGTCTTACGATTTCTCATCAGGGTCAGAACAAATCTTACTCCTGCTGTCATCCTCTTCACCATCACACCTGTAAGAAGAATGGTGTGCAGTATACTTTTCTACAGAATGTATCGTCTTGTCATTTCTTTTTTTTTTTTACACAGCCACAATCTCACGTACCGAGTTCATGCGATTCTCCTAGTACTATGCTGACCTGAGAGTTCACTTGGGAACCGCCTTGGCCGGGTGGTAGAAACATCTTCGGCTCGTTTATGATTGGACAAATGGAGTGTTCCAGAGTAGGTGATAAATGGCTCTATAAAGAGAAAGAAACTATCACCTAAAGTTATTCCTAAAGTTATTCTGCTGTGCATCAATTTTTAAAGGCCCCACCAACTAAAGTTTTATGTTATGGCTGAAAATTGCCACGTAGGAGATTTTTACTGTGGCTCTCTGAGCTTCATGAGCAAAAATAATAACTTCTTTGAATTGAACCAGAAGGCCAAAAGAGTATTCTTAAAGCAAAGGGCACAACCCAGAAATGTTGGCTAATTTTTGCCCTGTCTTCTAAAACAAACTTACCTGAGATCTGGATTATCATTATTATTATTATGTGCCTCTTACAGCACACATAAAATAGTAATTATTAAGCCAACTCAGATAGGAACATCACAGCACCCTTGAAATTATACTTTTATCAGCTGAAGCCTTCACTTTAGATGCTACACTATGCTCAGCCAGAAGGACATTCCTGACTTTCTGAGACACATAAATGGCTTGTTGCATGTCTGGCTGCAAAATTGCTGCTTTCTTTCTCTTATGCGCCGTAGCATCAAGCTGCTTCCCATTAAGAACACCTGTAGCCCAGGCCAGACTGGCTTCTTTTTATTTCTTTTTTACCCTACACGGATGAGACATATCTGTGGGTTTTTTAAATTCGTGTGAACAATAGAAGCATGTTTGGAGTAGCTTTTCATCTGAGACTTAAATGCTCGAAACCAGAAATTTAAACATAAAAGGCTGCATGAACCCCACCAATGCAAATTCCATGTAAATAGTTATCTTTGCTCTGTAAAATAAGATAATTGATCTCTTCATTTCAGTGACAGCAATACATGTCCCAACCCACTTGTCCAAAAAAATCGGTCAGATAATATATTAGACCCATGCTAACTAAACTTGCCAATTCCGAAACGTTTTAAATAAAATGTATGTATTCTTCTGACATACAGTAGCAGCCAATAATAATATTACTGAAGTGAGGGAACATTTCTTGCTTGTTTTAGACAGAGGACCAGAGAGAGTGTGGAGAAAGAGCTCTTTATGCTCTCCTGTGTGCAGTGTATAAACAGTGACAGACAGTGGCTAGAGGCCGCCTCAAGTTTGCCTGTGAAAAGTGCTTGTGTTTCAGTATGTCAGGTAAAACCCATGGCAAGTTAAAGAACTCTTCTCATTTTTACATTTCTATTTATATAGCACCAAAAAGCCAGCATGGATTTATTTTTTTATTGCAGGTTGCTTTTTGTGGCACAAAGGTCCTGTGTTTTGTGCTTAAAATGTCACTGACCTCTTTTCCATGTATGGGTTTGTATATTTGCACCTTTAAGCAAATTGCCAACACACCATACTTTTCCTTTATCTCTTAAATTCTCTAAGTATAAAATAGATGTTATTTCATGTGACTCAATTGTGCATTCTTTTACACATTATTTTGCTCTCTAAATACAGTATTTAGCCTTTGGCCTATGCGTTTAAATAGATTTGCATTTTCTCTAACCTGGTCTCATTTCTGACTTGAAAGCAAACCTGTAAATGTCAAAACATTGAGCTTTAATCTGTTTGTTGTTTTTGCATTCTTCAGTAAAAGCTGCTTTCCCTCTTTTCATTCATAAAGAAAGCAGTTTGAAGTATGACTTGACAGATAAATCACCCTGTCTGATATATGGGCCAGTATTACACTGTACAAATAAATAAATAAATAATTAGAACAGTAACAAACACTGTAAAATAATGGAAGTTAACAGATGTGTAAAAATACAAATAAACTGTCATAATTAAACTACAGTTTGTAGCTTCAAATTTACAACATCTGGTGTATTTGGAGGGATTTTTAATATTACATAAAAGATGTGTAAAACCATTAAACTACCTATAAAAACACTGCTGTAATGACTTGGCAAATGTCAGGAGAAAATGACCTAACTGACCATATTGTCCCAGCTGTAAAGTTTAGTGGAGGAAAATACCATGGGGTTGTTTTTCTGGGGTTGACCTGAGCGCCATTTTTTTTTTGCCAATATATTTATTGTCTTTTTCAAAATTATTTCACAAACACATAACATATACACATACATACATACATATACCCACTACACACACAGACTGCATACCCTTGCATCATAAAAAATAAAAAATAGAAAAAATTAAAATAAATTAAGAGAGCAAAAAAATTAGATAAATTAATTAATTAAAATAATAATTTTTTAAAAAAAGGGAGGGGGGGCCTGAGCGCCTTAGTTCCAGTGAAGGGAAGTCTTACATTTTAATGCTTCAGTTTACCAAGACAATTGTATGCTTCCAACCTTGTGGGAACATGAAGGCCCTTTTCTGTTCCAGCATAAGTCCTGACCACAACCCCATTCAGCACCTTTTGGATGAACTAGAATGGAGATTGCAAGTCAGGCCCTCTCGTCTACATCAGTGTCTGAGCACGCATATGCTCTAGATGAATGGGCAACAATTCCCACAGACACACCAAAATCTTGCAGAAAGCCTTCACAGCAGAGTGGAAGTTGTTATTGTTGCAAATGGGGGGGACCAACTCCATAAGAATGCCTATGGATTTATGCAGGTGTAGTGCATAGGTGGTCCGATACTTTTATCCATAAAGTGTACATTCTTAATTGCATGTAATTTTAAAAATCATAACTTTACCCTGAAGTTACAGCAGAAAACTACTAAAACTCTGGTGCAGTTATAGTCTTCATACGGCAACGTTTTGCCAATTTAGCTGTAGGACTGTGAGCTGTAAACCAGTTTCATTCTTTACAAGTAACTGTAAAGAATCACTGAACATAACTGCTACAATAGTAAGTGAATAGACCACATTGCCACAGAGATTATTCATCATTTCTCTGGCAGCAGTGAGTTGGCTTTGGTTCTTTTGGTTTTAGGGCCATCTCATTAGTGGAGACAGTAAAAATTTTGAACAAAGGCTGATTGTTCTAATATTCACAGCTGATAACAATTACATACACATGCTGGCAGTAATCATGGGAGAATATCTGAGACAGACTATATGTTTTACACTAATTAAATATAAAATTATACGAGTACTGAATATAAAACAGCTAAAATGTAACTTACAGGATGAAAGAATATAATGAGTGTCATCTCTAATGTATACTGTGTGAATTTAATTACACTTGAAAAGAATTTTTAGTATCATTTATTTATCCAACTATCATCCTCTCATGTTGCATGGTAATACTGAGGCAGAAACTGTACAACTACAAGTACAGTTATAACTGCTGCTGTCACGCTTTACTATAAAAAGTACTGCAGTTTCTTCATCTATTCAGCTTACTGAGCAAAATCTGTCTGATCTATTAGACCCATCATATTAAAGACATGAAAGTCTCCTGACACTGGTGGTTTTTAGTTAGTGACTGCTTATTACAACAATATACAAACAGTATATATCTAAGTAAAATTATTTGGTTGTGACTTTTGAGGCAGTATTTCTAAATCAGAGATGCAATCTACTTTGCCTATTGTCCAGATTTCTCTCATCCAACAGGAAATCAAACCAGAAAACTTTCAGTCTTAAGCCCATCTCACTGTCCCCGGGGCTTCCATCTGCTGCTGTCACCCTACCAACTTTGAGCTGACTGACTCACCCCAACTCTGTCTCCTCTGAAGTGCGATCCTGACTGTCTAAAGCAAGGACTGAAGGTAATGAGTGAGATAAGTCAAATAAAAACCAAGCATGTCTTAATTCTTTAACTCTAACACACGCTTATTAACCCAAACATAAAACAAAGCTTTGACACATTTTATTTAGGATTACATGGACCTCCACAAGAACTCACGGACGTCATAGGAGCCCACTTTTTTTTACAGGACTGCCCTTGCTTTGTGATCCATGCTAAGATGAGAAGTAGCTTGAAACTATCTCTGACCAGACATCTAATCTTCCCAGGAAAATGGATCTGAATGCTTCCAGTGGGCAGTCAGGAGCAGCATCTGATACTAGTTGGCTGGGAGTAGGCTGAATTTGGCTGGCCTGCAAGGATGAGCTGGCTGAGAGACAGAGCCTGGTCAGGATCCTTGCCTTCACTGGAGTGAGCCAAAAGATGTACGAATCTGACTCTTATTAAAAGGCCCTGGAATCCTTCAACTCCACGCAATTACAAGTTAGAGAAATTAGTAACTTGACTTACTCTGTCACAGTTCAAGAACTTCAGGACAGTTTCAGTTAACCCACACTGCTGGCAGATTCTTTCTTTCTTTCTGTCTTTCTTTCTTTATTTTCTTTATTTATTAACCTTTTCACTGCTAATATAATATTGATGGCCATTTGAATGAGTCATTGACTACATGATCTAAGTAAAGAGACTTTGATGACTGTGTAGGTATTTTATTATTTAACTACATTCAGGGGTATATTTAGGATATAATAGGAGGATGTATTATTATGTGACAGGGCCAACATGTTGTATGTACATTATGTTTATATTTATTTATATGTCACTCAACCAAGAATAATAAATGATATTCCCTCAATTTGATAAATATGGCAGAGAATCCAGTGTGCAGATCTAAAATCTTCTGTAGGATATCTATGCTTTGTGGATGAAAGTATTGGGTCACACCACTTAATCAGAATTCAGGTGTTTCATTCAGTCACATTGTCACAAGTGTGTATAATAAAGCAGCTAGCCAAGCAGCCTGCCTTTACAAACTTTTGTGGAAGAATGGGTCACTCTAAAGAGCTCACTTAATTTGAGCGTGTTAATGTAGGATTTTTTTCCCTCCTAGATATTCTATGATTAACTGTAAGTGGTGTTTTGGAAAGTGGAGGCATTTAGAAACCATAGCAACTCAGTTATAGTGCATAGAAGATCCTGTCACTTTGTTAAATAGATAACGGCAGAGTTCCAAACCTCCTCTGGCATTAAACATAAAAAACGTGCGCAGGGAGCTTCATGGAATGAGTTTTCATGTCCGAGCAGCTACATGCAAGACTTACATTATCAAGCATAGTGTCAAGCATTGGATGGACTGGTGGCCACTAGATGGTGAAGCAGCGGACATATGTTCTGTAGAGTAATGAATCAAGCTTCTCTGTCTGGCAGTCTGAACAACGAGTCTGGGTTTGGAGAATGCCAGGAGAACAGAATTACCTGTCTGACTGCACTGTGCCAGCTATAAAATTTGGTGGAGGAGGGTTGGTTGTCCTGGGTACCTTAGTTCCACTTAAGGGAAGTCTTAATTCTTGAGCTTAGCAAGACATTTTGGACAGTTCTATAGTTCCAGCTTTGTGGGAACAGTTTGGGGAAGGCCTGTTTCTGTTCAAACATGACTGTGTCCCAGTGCACAAAGCAAGCTCCATAAAGGCATAGTTGGGTGAGTTTAATGAGGAAGAACTTGACTGGCCTTCACACAGCCCTGACCTCAACCCCATCCAACACTTTTTGGATGAACTAGATTGTGAGCCAGAGCCTCTTGCCCAGCATCACTTTCTGTCCTCATAAATGAATGAATGGGCAAAAGTTTTCACAGACACATTCAAAATCTTGTAGAGTGGAGAGTGGAAGCTGTTATTGTTGCAAAGGGGGGGGGCCAACTCCATATTAATACCCATGGATTTAGAATGGGATGCCATAAAAGCTCCTGTGGGTGTAATGTGCAGGTGGTCCAGTACCTTTGTCCATATTATGTAGTCAAAGAGATAGCTGAGTCACTTGCAAAACATTTATTAAGCTCTAATGCCCCAAACAAGGTATCTGCATTCCACTTATTTATTCAGTTGTTTTAACTCTGCCACCCTGCAAGATCTATTTTGTCTCTCTCTGTTCTTTCATGTTCTGTCCATTGTAAACATGGACAACCATGTGTAGTGGTATTTGTAATAGTGATAGATATATAAATCTTAGCAGTTCTCAGGCTGTTAAACTGTATGGTTATGATGTTTTATGAAAAATACCGTGTAGTGTGACAGGCACATCCTGCACCTACAGTTCTGCCGTTTCATCTTTCCCAGGTCATCATCAAGTTTTTTTTTTTCAGTTTTCTTTCATCAGAAGCACCCTAATGGGACTTTGGGGGGCGCACAACAAAGCCAATGGGTGGACCCGGAGGAGAATTTCCAGCCCCGTGATTTGCTAATCGGGGGCTGGTTCACTTGTCATTTCCCTGTAATCGTGGCTCTGGTTTGTGGAGCTTGCCCAGCCCTCCTGTCGGTGGACGCACCAAGTGTACCGACTGCACTCCGTGCGTTTTGGATAAAGCCCGACTACCTTCACTGCGAAGGCTGGGCACAGCAAAAGGAGGATCAGGGCCTCGCTGTGGCTGAGAGAAGAGGCTGAAACACATATGGCTTTCCTGTAGGACAGTTTCCATCGTCATTGCGGAAGGATTGTGGAAGGGACGTCATTAAAAAAAAAAAAAAAAAAAATCACCTGAAGTCGCCCCGAAGTTTTCTACACTTGTGGGCGCGCAACCATGGAGATGCAAAGGTGGTCCACAAGGTGGAAAACGAAAAGGTGGATTATGGATTCCACTGTAACCGCATTCATCACTTTAACCTTGGTTCTGCAGGCTGCTAATGTCGGAGCAGGTAAGATTCAGAGGGAGAAAACGTCCCTAATGAACTTTTTTTTTTTTTTTTTAACGGGAACGGAGCGCCGACCGGATGCCCAGACTCGGTAAACTGATGATGGAGATTGGAGGTGTAACATTCTTACCTGGAGAAGCAGCGCCGCTGTGTTAAATACTTTTATAAAAGCAACAGCAGGCTCATGAATAGCCGTGGAAGTGCATGTATGTGTTGACCAGAGCGCTTAATTAAAACGCATTTTTACCCCGGGCTACTTTTACGCATGAATGAAAAGCGTCTGCCCCGAAGATGAAACACGTCGCCTAATTAAATTCATCCTAAGCCTCTGGTATGTGCTTATAAAGATCAGGAAACGGAGCTCCATGCTTCTGTAAGATTCACTTAGGCAAAATAAATACATTTTTTAAAAAAAAGAAACCTCTTTGTTCCAGATGTGGTCCGCTGGGTGGTTTGGAACACGGCTAGCCGGGTGGACACTGGACATTTGGACAGTCATTTACTTCAATGCCAGGCTGAAGACATTTTGTAGAGAGGCAGTCTCATATTGAATTGATTCAGTGGAGGTCATCCTAACGTGGGATTGCTTGATGGAGATGCTTAATTGAAGGTTTAGGGCGCAGCACGTACCTTTTCTCTGTGCGTCTGCGGGCCCAAAAGTGGCCGTGCAGGTTCACCCTATCTCCACACTGCCCTGGTCCACACCAAAGCCCACAAGCTGGCCTGTGCATCCCCCTCCCCCCCCCTGCCACCCACCAACGTTGCACTTAGAGGTTTGGTCTGCTACAGGACAAGGCTGTGCTGTGTCCATGGTGGGAATGCTTCCCCTCTTAAGTACTGAGCAGTTATTTGATGATGGTCCTTGTTGAACTTCCCTATGATTTAAGACCCTTCAAAGAGCAGGCCTGCATATGGGCCTAGCCCACAACCATTATGGCCACAAGTGACATGGTTCAGGATTGCATAGGTCTGGCACCTTTTCCTACAACTCTGTAAAGACTTGTTGCTTCACAAAGACACCTTTAGAGACAGGCAAGCTCTCCATAGTGACATTTATGCAAAAACCGCAACATGTGGTGGTCAGATCTCATGAAAATATTTTGTGCGAGAAGAAAAGGTTTGAATTCAGGCAGTTTAAATACATCTTCAGTTTGTATTGCACAAATACACTTTTTTGACTTTTTTGCTTGTTTATCCACTTCACATTGTGCTTTTGCTGTCATTTGTTGCTACAACCTGCAAGTTTAGATGATAATGAACTGCACGTGTGTTTTAGACTGAAAATGTAACCTTTCATAACTACACAAGAAGAGGCCCTTTACAGTTTAGGTATCCTGCTGCAGGCTCTGTGTTCCGGGGTCTTAGTTTCTTCTGAGCTCTTTATGGCATTTGGAGCTGTTCCTGCAGGGTGCCCTCTCCATCTAGCAGTGTACAGACACGTTTTCTCAGCCCCTGGGGCGCAGGCTCAGATGTGCATTCCAGCACACAAAGCTAGCATTTCCAGAGTCTTCCTAATATGCCCAACTGGGAGCGAGAACTAATCAGCTCCTTGTTGGACCTTTGTCTGCTGAAGCTGTCGCACATTTATAGTAATCGTCAGCTCCTTTAGAGGCAGCATTTTCCTCCTTCAAACAAATTTAAATTTAAGTTTAAAAATTAGGATGATCACAACGGGTTTTTAATACACCTCTCCTGCTGTTGTGTGGCCTGAAATTAGAAAAAGTTTAAATGCGACAGGGGTGGCATGTTCAGATTTTCATACGGAGGCATGCAGTAGAAAGAGATAGTGTGAGGAAAAGTAAAGTGAAGGAAGGGGAGTGGGGAAAATGCTTTGAAAAACTGGGTAGGTCTCAGTAAAGTTTCTTTGGTATGACAGCAGCATAAAGCTGTCTTGTTTTAGCCAGCAGCGTGGTGGAAGTTAAAGGAAGCAGAGAGGGGGAGTGGGGGACAGGGGACATACATATATATATATATATATATACACACACACACACACACACACACACACATATATATATGGAGGGAGACACTCTGAAGATGTTATTAGAGTCTCAGGGAGCTGGAGGTGAAAAGGTCCTTCTCCATTTACCAGCTGATTTTACCTTTCTTTACCTTAAAGAGAAAAATGCTAAAAATGAGAAGGGGTGTGTGGGATTCACGAGTGGTAAAGTACAGGGTAATTAGGGATGAGCTGAGGCAGACAGGTTGGTCTCAGTTCTAAGATGGTCTTATGTTATCTCTCAGTTCTACAGTGACACATGTGAACATGACAGATATATCAAATCTTTCCGTCGTATCGTAATAATGTGTCATATTGCTTCTCCCATCCTCACATGCCTCATTAGTTTGCATTATGATGTATACAAGGAATGATAAACTAACAGAGCATTAGTAGCTTAGGTATTGGTTCACTCCACCAGACTGAGGAAGGTCCGTCCTTCCATCCTACCTGAGTTCTGTTTGCAGCTATGTGGCCCGTTTGCTTAGTCCTGTGGGCAAACACACCAGCTCATCGGACTCTTTTGAAACCTGCGCACACTCATTTAGCCACCTTGATGGATTGGCCAGTATTGACATTTTCTCAGCACCTCCGCGCTAGGGTCGTAGCCTGGCCAAATTGCCACATCTGGAACATATGAGTCCCGGAGTTTGGACTGAAAGCAGCACTGCAGGAACTCACAATGGGGTCCTCAGTTCACTCTCCAAAATAAGTAGCTGGTTCATCCTCACAAGCTACAAAAATGGCCTTGTTATCCTTAGAGAGAGCCTTCCCACAGAGTAACAGCTGATATTGCTCTAAGCTTCACATTTTTTTCTGATGCTTTTAGATATTTTTACTCATCTTCCTTTGTTGTCTTTTGTTGAAATGGAAGTGAGCTGGATCACCGAAAGATGATACTGAAGATACCCATTAATTCTGAGCTTGATCGCCCGGTACAGATTTTCCTTAGAGGGATCTCTGAGCGGATGTTGGTAGATCCCTTCTACCTTTCAGAATTTATGCTTTTGTGGACACGTTTTGCTGCATAGATGTAAGCAGATCAGCTCTCTTTGCTTGTACTGTGAAGAACACCAAATGTGTTCCACATGAAAGGCTGCACAAAAAAGTTCATTCAGTGCATTCATGCTTGCTCAATGAAAACCTTGAGTGGCACCGACTCACCACCATGGCAGTACTCTTCTCCTTTAGGTCTATATAATTCACATAACTTAAGTACAAACTTAGTAGCAGTTTGATCTGCAGTATCTGATGATCCTGTACAAACCTTTTACATGAAAGTTGCTAATGACACCTTTGTATTCATTTAACTGTTTAGACAGGCGCTTAGTGTCCTTGTTGCATAGTGGTTTACACATTCGCCTTTCAAGCGAAAGGTCCCTGGTTTGATTCCTGGTGGGGACACAATCCCCTCTTACCATGGAGGGTTGCATCAGGAAGGACATTCAGCGTAAAACCTCTGCCAGAGTACCAATGCGGATTAATCCGCTATGGTGAGCCCTTGGGGAGAATACAAGGGAGCAGCCAGACGTACCTAGTTAAAGCAGGAGCTTGTCCCCGGACCACATGCTTTTCTGAATGAATGAAACATGTTCTTAATTTTCTTCTCCTCGCCATAGCTGGAAGGTTAACATCCTCTTGTGTCAAGAATTTAGAGAAAGAGAAAAGTTATTTGCCCTCTTCATGCCAACCAAAACAAATTCATCACAAGGCTTGCTGATGCTTTCAGGCGCCTTGGCATGCTTCCCCTACACAAAAACACAGTAGCATTATTGCATCTAACAGTTTTTCATTTGCTCAGACATTAAGCCTTTGTATGGAACATTATTCAGACTATTCATTTATTATTATCTCCACTGGATTCCCAAGAAGGATGTGGTCTGTAAATAAGAGAGCAGCATTGACAACAGCTAATACAGATGTTGAACAATATAAATCACTTTTTTAAACTTTTATTTGACCTTCAGCAGTAAAACATCCAGGTGCTGATGCAGGATGTGCATTTAGTATAGGGCTGCAGTTCGGTCTCTTCCCAACCTAATGTTTTATGTTAAAATGGTGATCTGACTATGAGACATAATTATAATGCTTTCCCATGGGTGTCTCTTTGCACCCACATAGCCTCCTTTATGTAAAGCGCATCAGACTGAAGTCTTATCGAGGTAAACCTATCCAGGTGTATAGAACTAGAACTCTGTTGGAGTATTGTTCACTGATACGCCTTGGCTTGGACATTTCCTGTCAGATGAACTTGTAGAGCCTGGGCGAGGCTGCGTTTCCTAATTTAACCATTTGTACACTCGTAAAAAAATTGATCTCCACAATTGAACAACATAACTCACAAAATTTTGAACATAACTTAGAAAAGTGAATGCTGTACAAATTAACAGAGTGTTCTGTGTTTATTTGCAAATACCAGCAGATGTTCATATGTTTAAAATGTTGAAACCCTCCTTCGGCATCTTCAGACTGCGTTGAGAATATGTGTCTTCACTTTAATGTGGTATCTTTTTGTGTTTTCTGCCTGCAATCTATACAGTTCATATGGTGGTTACGATGATGAACCAAGTGCACCTTTAGGCTGATGACGGAAAAACTGACGGAAAAATGACCTAACTAGCTAATATTTTATTTGCTTTTTGAACAGCAGAGCCAGTGGATGTCCTAGAAGTATTAGAATTTCAAAATTACCCCAAAGGAGTGACAAAAACAGCAGGATTTTGTGCAAACCGAAGAGCATCAAAGCCAGACTCAGCTTACAGAGTTGCCAAGGAGGTCCAGATCAGTGCCCCCACCACGCAGTTATTCCCTGGTAAGTTAAACCTTTAACCTTCAGCTACTGCTACAGTGCAAAATGGTGTGGTTTTGGGTATGTGGTCTTAATTCTTTCTCAGCTATCAGGCAAGCATGAGCAAAACATCTTATCCAAGCAGAACATGCAATGTTATGTAAATTGTGGTGCATCTTAAAATCTTAACAAAGTTAAAATGAAGAAATGTAAACATTTAGAAGGGACTGAGGTCACATCATTATGAGTAATACACTGTCATAAAACTAGTATTTACAAACTAAAATGAATTAATTACTTTAGATGAAAGTGATGCTGAGATCTTGTACTAAAGTGATTTTGTTGCAAAACTAAATATTATTTCATAGATCATACCATACAGTAAGTCTGTAATTAGTCATGTGGGAAGTCAAGTGTCATTAACTCTAACCCCCTAACTTGTCCCTTCTGCCCCTTCTGTTTTGGCCACGCAGGTGGTGTTTTTCCTGAGGATTTCTCCATCCTGATCACAGTGCGTCCCAAATCTGGTCTCCAGTCCTTCTTGCTGTCCATTTACAATGAGGAGGGAGTCCAGCAGCTGGGCGTGGAAGTTGGGCGCGCACCTGTCTTCCTGTATGAGGATCATACTGGCAAGCCAGCCCCAGAGGACTACCCCCTGTTCCGTACTCTCAACCTCGCTGATGGAAAGTATGTCAAATCTCAGACAGTCCCTCACGTAATTACATACTCAAGCGCACCCATGCGCCCTCAGTCTAACATGTTCGAACGTTCATGAGTCGGAAGGAATGGCCATAACGTGCTGGGAAGAGAGTTAAGTTTACCTAGATTTTGGGTTACAAATGCAAAATGGAAAAGCAACTAATGGTTTGTCAATTTTTAGCGCTTATGAATTTCATATAAAGTCATCCAGCATGTATTTAGTGGTGCCATTTTTTCTGCTGATGCACTATGGTTTCCTCATTTTTTAAAAAACATTTCCTATAAGCCTGCATAAAAATGTATTTTCATAAGAGATGGAGTAAATATCGTAACATTTTGACCACCTTAAATCTACTAAAATGACCAAAGAAACTACAATATTTTCTGATTCCCACTCACTCGTTCTTCTTAATAAAAGCGAGAAAACAACCCAGATCTTCCCCCTGTTGCACTGCAGGTGCTCATCACTGGATTATCCATCTCATCAGGGGTCTGTGGGCACAGAGACAGGTCAGAGACAGGGAGATACTGGATTACTGGGGCACAGCAGGTCTTCTATGGACAACCCAACCTCATCTGTGAACTCACTGCCTCTGTTATTTTAGAGAGGGCGGGAGGGTCCTAGAAGCATTTCCAAACTTCCCTTTTTACACCCTTCCCTCATCCAACCAGTAACAGGGGTCTTAACATTTTAGCATAAACCTGATTATCTGCTCCCAGTTTCAGAAATCCCAAAATTCTCACTGTGAGTTTGAGGTTGCTGGTTAGAGCGCGTGTGCAGGGGCAAGATGGGAAGAAATAATCAGAAAGGCTGCCAGGGGAAAAAAAAGCATAAATTGAAAGAGTGCGTTCCAGTTTCTTCCGGTGTTATTTAAGGGGTTTTCGCTAGCTGAACATGCATGTTTGCTTTTTGAACTTCTCAAGGAAGTCAGAACCCAATCATGATATTTTTGTGATCTAAATGGGCTTAAGATGAGATAGTGTGCATACTGCTATCATAATAAAAACAAGCTTGGGAAAGCCTTCAAAATAAAGCTGCTTTATGAACATTTTTCGGCAAATCAAAGACACTCAGAGCCAGTTCTGTGTTCGTTCTGTAGACTCTCTTGTCCATTACGTACTACTTTCATTAGAGAGTGTACTGTCTAAGTAGCAGTGTTCTCCGTGGAGGACTTTTTGCTGGGGTGGCATTCCATTTCTGGGCCTTGTCTAAATCTTCGCTGTCTACAACTCAGGCTGCATAGTCTGCGCTCCTGTGGATGGATTCGTTGCTACCAAGAAGTGCACGCTCAGGTTGAAAAGCAAGATACAGTAGTGATAGTAATGAGGTGAAAAAGAGCATTAAAAAGGGGAACACAAGGTAAATATGAAGCCCATCAGTTTTGTCTTAATGAAGCTCCTTAAATATGCTTATACTGCACTTGCATTTGCTATTTCAAATATCATTACTCCTCTGGTCTTTATGCACTTTAAGGCTGAGAAAACGCACGGACGTCAACATTTGCTTTTCTTCCATATAAGGTGACAAGTAATCCTTTGTGCTGTAGTACTAAGCCTAGAGAGTATTGCACGTTTATTTTTCTCTAAGCTCCATTGCCTCCCCTGGAATGTGTCCATATGATTTAGCTGATGTTCAAAGACATTTGAACACATTTTTCCTCTTCTGATAGCAGGATTTACCACACGCATAAATGAATAGATTATCAGAAATGACTATAAAAAAAAAGCTCTTTTATTGCTATCTTATGTTAGAATGTTGCCAGGTCTCATCTTCCACCTCGGAACAATGTTTTGACTGTGTGTCTCCTGCTCTGGCAAGACAAGCCTTCCTGGATCTTGACACACACTTTCCACAATGTTCACCACGTCTGTCATGCCGAGTAACCCAGAAGGAGGATTAAGTTTGGAGTTTAATGAGTGTAATCCCGTGTTAAACAGGGCCAAAGTGTGGGGGCAAGAATGTGGGACACTGGTATGCAATAGCCCTTGAGTGCAGTGGCAAATGGTGCAGAGGCAAGGAAGGTGTGAGACTCACGTGTGACCCCAGTTAACCCATTGCATATATGGCAAAATATACCATAAACAAATCTGTTGTCTGTGTTGCTTGGAGCATGTGCTTTTGTAATGCGCTGCATCATACTTCAGAGTATTCTGAGTTAGTTTCTGCTTAAGGCTTGTTGTGAGGTATTTAAAGTGGGCTATAATCCTATTAAAGTGCTGATAATGTTTTCTTAGAATGTAATTAAAAAGAGCTAAATTGCTCACAGTCAAATTTCATGGCATTGACTAAACAAATGCCGCACATTATATTGTTTTTTTTAAATTTGTTTTGCATGTTTTCTATTTTACTTGACTTGAGTGATTTTTTTCTCCACCGTAATAACAAAGTTTCAGAACTGGCTCCTCTCGGTCATCATGAAACCACTAAAGATATATCTCTGAAAAACCCCAATTTCTTCATTACTGCTGACCTGACCCAACCCCACTTGATGTGATGTGGGGGTAGATGCTATGAAGCAATATCCTCCCTGGGATTAATAAAGTATTCTGAGTCTGATTGGGTCAGTTTTTTTCCTTTTCTTTATGCAAACTGGATGATAAAGATTTGGCGCATGCCACAGCGAAGCTTATTTCATAATATCCCTGATTTCACCTGCAGCAACAGCAGACGGTAATGGCAGCAGACTTGACATGGTGTCACCATGAAAGTGTATGATCCCACAATCAACTGGGTTTTTGTTTCGCTCTGATCAGATGAATAGCTAAAGAGTTATGGTTAAACATTATTAAAAAATTACAGAAAACACCACTTGGTGGCCAATTCATAGTTTCAAAATGGCTAAAAACCTATTCAGTTCCGCATCTCATGGAGGTCTGTCATTGTGTCAAAATTCAAAATCCTGTGTCAAATTCTTTTTGCATAATTATTGCGCTTAGGATTTGCAGTGGCAGCATGGCGTCACCGTGAACGTATATAATCCTCGCAGTCAGTTTGGTTTTTGTTTCAAGCAGATTGTGACAGATGTGGCTAAAATAATTACAGATAACCCAACCTAGTGGCAAATCTGTATTTTCAAAATTGAAGAAAATCTAATCAGTTATTGATCCTGTGGTTTATCATTGTGCCAAAATACAAAATCCTGTGTCATATAGTTTAGCGCTATCATGATGACATGATTAGTGGCCACTGCAGCGGTGCTGAAGTTTCCATTGTATTTCTGCTTTTTGGGGATATAATGATTTAATAAGAAGCGGTGACTTTTATACATCTTATCCTTACCTTCTTTTATTGCTGCTCTCTTTTTTGTGTTTGTGACCAGGTGGCACCGTGTAGCCATCAGTGTGGAGAAGAAGACGGTTACTGTCTTTGTAGACTGTAAGAAGAAGCTCACCGAAAATCTCCTCAGAAGTGACCATGCCTCTGTGAGCACCGGTGGCATTACCGTGTTCGGCACCAGGCTTCTGGATGACAAGATTTTCCAGGTAATAATGTCAGTGCATTGGATTGTACAAATATGTATACTGGGATTGAGCTGCTTAACCTGCATATTGTTCTCATTGCTAATTTGTATCTTGGCATATTGATCAGAAATTATGTAGCAGCCATGTATGACTGAAAAACTACAAGTTTTAACAATTGCTGTGCTCGTTAAAGTAGAGATTCTCCTTATAATTTGTCATTCTTCTTCTTCTTCTTTTGTCTGCTCCTGTTAGGGGTTGCCACAGCAGATCATTTATCATAAATCCACACTTGGATGTAGCTAAGATTTTACACCGGATACCCTTCCTGACGCAATCCTCCCCATTTAGCTGGGCTTGGGACCAGAGTGTAGCCCCTGTGGCTGGGTTAATTAATTTGAAAAAAATATTTATGTACAGTTTTTCATCTTTGTTCAAGTGCTTTGCTTAATACGGTTTAGTTTAAATCCCACTGACATGGTCCTGGATCTCTTGGATTCTAGTAAAAAGGAATGGGGAGTTGACAGAACCCAGTGCAGGTGTACGGGTCTCCAAATCTTTTGACTTTATGAGAACCTTCACACTCATAACAGATATTTGAGATATCTGAAGTCTTTTATCAAGGCTTTTATCAAGCATTTTCAGCTACTCTTGCTTTTGACCTACAGCTTGACCACAATTACACTGTCAGCACATTCTTGTATCTGTTTTGGAGTATGAAAGCTTAAATTTGAGTTAGTTTTTTATAGGCACATTAGGCTTATTTGACAGCTAACTTAACCCTAAAGACACCACTGCTTGGTAAGCCTTTTAAAGGTTAAATCACCTAAGATTGCAAGCAAACACTACAAAGATTTACGAGATGACATTAGTAAAGGGGCTCTGGAGCTTGTTGCTGGTTCAATGATTGTAGCAATTGTATAGCTGTGATATAGTCTGTAGAATTGGAAGCCTGATTTAGCTGTTTTTCCTATCATCTGCACAGTGTGTTGACTTCCTGTCAAAAGTTCATTTGCAGCTCCCATGAGATGCTAGCTTTAAGTAGTGTGACTTAATGAGAGTTAGCAACATGGGTATAAGAGATCTTTATAAAACTGGGTCTGATTACCCGATAACTCTTCAACAGAAAAAGTAGTACATACTTTAGCATTTGTTATTCTGAAATGCTAATGGTTCATTATTGTATGTTTGACACTTATAGTGTTTTTTTTTTAACATTGTTTAACGTGTGCTTGATGGTAAAAGCTACTGTATATGTAACAGCTGTTTGTAGCTCAAAAAAGGGAAAAAACAGCATGTGCTGCTGTTGGGAATTTAAATGCGTGATGTCACTCTTGATAAAGGTCCCCTTATTTTTCTAGCTTCCCAATTTCCCCAGATGTTGCTGCTTTGTGGGATCTTTTACATTTGTTGATTTACCTGATTATACCACAGAAAGATTCACCCAAACTGTTTCTCAGCATGTGTAATTGAGGCATATTGAATATAAATGATGCAAATCTGCTTTGGTCTGCTTCAAAAAGTAAACCCATGAGCAATTGTCTGGGAGTTCTGGTATGCTGCCATTTGTTCTTTCAGCGTGATGTTTGTTTTGAGACACAGTTCATCCAGAGGCTGATGGTTGCAGTGGGTCAGGCAGATGTAAATAATGACAAACAATGGCTTGTCATGAGATTTTTGGGTCTTTTTCGGTGGGAAGTAAATGTCACTGGAAGACTGTATGGGAGCCTTTTTTTTGACTGAAATTTGTTTAAGTACTCCATTTCCATGTTTAGATTTTAATCTTTCTGCTCTTATTCTAAAGCCATATTTGTTGGCATGCCTTGACATCACCACAGGGACATAGTTTGCTGTACTGAAGAGTTAGTGTGCGCAAGTGTTTCCGTTTAATTTTTCCTTGCATTATTTCTTTATGGTTTTATGCTAGACTGAGGTTATTTAGATGGCAGTTCCTGTGTTGTTTTGTTAAGTCAAACTGTTCCTGTAAAAGATGCATCTTTTTCATCTGGCAGTAATGTGCTTACAATGATGAGAGATCTTACTAAAGCTTTTGATCTTACTAATCACCTTCTCCTCCTTGGCAAACTCTGGGCTGTTGGTCTTTCAGAAAACTTCATGTTATTGCCACAGATATCAGTGTGCCTCTTTTCAAAGTAGTCAGATTTTCAGATCGTGGGAAAAAGGCAAACCACAAGGTACATATCTAGGGCCACTGCTGTTTTCATCTTTATTAAAGCTCTACCAATCTGTTCTGATTTCCATATTCAATTAAATGTATATAACACCTATTTATTTAACAAACTTCAGTTGACATTTTGCATTTAGCCAGTAAGTGATTGCTTGAATTCTAGAAACTGGAGGAATTTGAATATATTGGTCACCAACTGGATTCTCAGGTGTTTTTTTTTTAACTAATATGTTCACTTCATCATGAAGAAACTAAATTGCAATCTAAACATAATATCAACCAGGAAAATTAGAATTTCACAGCTGATGTTAGAGATGTCATAACAGTAGACATTCAATAGTTGGTCTCTGTACCAGTAGAATTACATGATTCTCGTGGTGCTCCCTTGTATTTTCCCCAAGGGCTCAAAACAGCAGCATAATCTACATTAGTAATTTGTAAGAGATTTTAAACCAGATACCCTTCCTGATGTCACACTCCATGATAAGAAGGGCCTGTATCCTCACTTAGAATTGATCCAGGGGTCTTTCACTTGAAAGGCTTACATATAAACCAATACACCATGGAGACATTTTTTGATACCACAGTAGAAAAAAACATGTACTCAAACATACACTCCTTTATTAAAAACATGTGAATATCACTAAAATGGCTTTTCTGTAAATAAAAGCAAAAGCAGCTGCCCTAAGCAGTCAGCAGATCTCAACCCAAATGAACAGGGCTTGCATGTGGAGGCCTTAAAGACAGTAAGGGAAACTGAGTTTCTAAAAATATGAGCAACATTAATGAATTAAAGCACCGTCTCATTTGAACAGACTTTCAAGCCCACTTAGATTTATTGCTTTTAATTACACTGAGACTTATCTTACTTTTTTTCAAAAATTCTTGCTCTTGCCCCTGGCCATGCTTCAGATGTGAAACTATTGCACCTATATGTTAAAACACTCAGCAGTGTACATTTCCGTATGTTTTTTGATAGATGTATTTATTTAATTTAGATTTATTTAATTTTCATCTGCTGGAATTTACAGACAGTAAAAGAAAACCACAGCAATTTCATCTAAGTGTAGATAAGTGCCAGAAGCATATGAATGATAAACTTAATATATAACAGGTTAAACAAATATTAAGATCACTCATAAGAACTAACATACAGACATAAAACCACATGAACACAATCACAAAAACATAGGCAAATACTTAAAACAGTGAAACTTCTTCAGAGGAGGTCAGATAGAGGGAAGATGGTGAATCCAGAAGTGCAAAGTATTAGTAAAGAGGAAGTGAGGGCAGCTATGAAGAGGATGAAGAGTGGAAAGGCAGTTGGTCCAGATGACATACCTGTGGAGGTATGGAGATGTCTAGGAGAGAGAGGGCAGTGGACTTTTTAACCAGATTGTTTAACACAATCTTGGAAAATGAGAGAATGCCTGAGGAACGGAGAAGAAGTGCACTGGTACCAATCGTCAAGAATAAGGGTGATGTGCAAAGCTGCAGTAACTACAGAGGAATCAAGTTGATGAGCCATACCATGAAGATATGGGAGAGGGTTGTTGAAGCTAGGTGACCATCAGCAAGCAGCAGTATGGCTTCATGCCGAGAAAGAGTACAACAGATGCAGTGTTTGCTTTGAGAGTGCTGATGGAGAAGTATAGAGAAGGTCAGAAGGAGTTGCACTGTGTCTTTGTGGATCCTGAGAAAGCATATGATAGGGTGCCAAGAGAGGAAGTGTGGAATTGTATGAGGAAGTCAGGAGTGGCAGAGAAGTATGTGAAGGTGGTGCAGGACATGTATGAGGACAGTG
>VUQH01041295.1:9464-26000 GCA_015106775.1 Etroplus canarensis
TTTTTTCACAAAGAAGTAAAAAAAAAAAAAAAAAAAAAAAAAAAAATATATATACACACACACCATATGTATGGATGTGTTGCTGGGCTGCTTTACAGCATTATATGAAGGTTTTGGACAGTACTTCTGCACTGGTTGACTGGGGTAGAGAGCTCTCTTTTTAGGAGGGTAAGCCTTCTAAGCCCGTGCCAGTGTGCTGGAGAGGAGTGGCATTGTGTCTACAGTGAAAATGCTTTTATTGATACAGTAGACTCGTTTTTGGATGAGAGGGGGTTTGGGTGTTGCTCTGAGGCTGCAAATGGTACTGTGGATATTTTGCATGACTGTTTGGACACAGTGTGCAGCAAGGGAAATTATTGTCCCACTAGATAAATGGCTAAATATCATGGAAAGTAGGTCATTTGGTCCTGTTGCTTTTCCAGTTGGTGGAACCGTAACTCACCCATCTTCCCTCCCTGGTGTTTTTTCTTGCATTGGTTCTTGTTTCATTGTTCTTCCTGGCTCTTAATTGTTTTGTCTAACAACTTCTCAATTTGTGTTGCCCTCACAAATTACAAATATCAAATCCCCAATCTCCTGTTAAGGCTTCAGTTTTTTGAATTGTGTTTTTGTTCAAGTGATGTCAGTTACTGGAAATTTTTGCTATCACATACATGCAGTTAAGAGCTCACACTCCACTAAAAAATGGGCTGAATTTCCTGGACAGCCTGGCCTCTGGCCAAGTCTCTGCGGATTTCAAGGGAGGTCTTTGGCTTTGGGATTTTACCGGGCTTGTCTAACTGCTGTGGGTTTACTTTTCTGTAGTCATGCAGGCTGTAAATGTAGGTCATGTTAGGAATTGCTCAAGAAACTTGAGAACAGTGTTTGTAGACTGACATTTTTGTTAATGCCAATCGTCCTTCATGAATTAGTTAGTTAATGGGGTTTTAAATCACACTTGGCAGACAGTGCTTTCAGGTTTAAGTACATGCTGCTATGATTCACTGACAACTCGTCAGCTGCCAGACATTTGACTCTTTGTTCAGAATTGGGAGTCCACACTCCCAATTCTCAGCTTTAGCTGAGCAGTCATCGATATTTATATCCATCTGTGATTGTTCAGGTTTTTAATTATGATACTGTACTATATAAATTGCCATGAATACCTCTCATTTCTGAATGCATGGTGGTGAACATTTTTTCAAATGCCTATTAAAAGTTTTCACGTCTAAACACAGCATGAAATCACGGATATTGTTCATGTGTTCCTATGCCTCTTGCTTGGGAGGCATTATGATTTCAGATTGTCCATCCGTTACAAAAGTTGTCATCACTACAGGAGCTGACTTGTTTGCCGGATCTTTACCAAACTTTGTGTGGTTATTACTCATGATGGGTAGAAGAAGTGATAACATTTTGAGGCTGTGGGGTTAAAGGTCAAGATCACAAAAAATCATTAATAAAATTCTTGTTACCGTGATATGAGCTTACTGGGCAGCTGGAGCCTTGCCAAATTTTGTGTGATTACTATGATGAGTAGAAGAACTGATAACATTTTTGAGGTCATAGGGTCAAAGATCAAAGTCACAGGAGTTAATCAATGATCATGTCATTAAGACCCTAGGAGCTGGACGCCTGGATGTCAGTGTCAATGTATGATTAATCACCATGATGGGTAGAAGAATTGACAACATTTTTGAGATCCGTGCACCTGTCTGTTTAAAAAATTTACCACTACAGGAGCTGATATGTTTGCTGGATCTTTTCCAGTTTTGTGTGGTTTATACCTATGGTGGGTAGAACATCTGATGACATTTACCAGATTGTAGGGTCAAAGGTCAGGGTCACACAGGGTCAGATTTAAGGCGGAGGCATACCGGCTGAGTTCAAGGCATTTCATTCTGGTTATGGACATTTAGTCGTTTGTTTTGTGTTGTTTTTTCCCTCTTACAGAATAAACCTATATCTCTGTGTAGATGGTTTTTATAATAGAAAAGGTTTTGGAGAAAGTAGTTTTGATTCAGGATAACAAGCTTGATGTGGTGTTCATTTATTATTACTATTGCTCTTCTCATTTTGGTCTTCACTGTCCTGATCTTCCATATTTCTCAGTCAGCTATAGATCTCATGTCAAACTGGACAAAACTAGATATATTTTGGTGTGCAATGATTTGCAGGAGGAATCATGGGCATATTCCTATGTCCACTACTGTATCTTTCTTTTCATCAGAGTGTATGTGAAATTTCTGAGAAACTAACTGTATATTGTAAACTTTTAAACTGCCAGTGGACTCAAAAGTATTTTCTTTGTACGAATGAACACATTCACATACTGAACAGGGATAATAGACTTCACATGGCTATGAATAATGATAATATTTGTATGTATATATGTATGTATACCTGTTACCTTGCACTTTAAATTGATTTGTATATTCTATAGTAGGCTAACCTTGAAGTTGTGTGAAAACTTTCTTTTTGTCCCATGTAGGATCGCAAGCTGTCAAAGTCAGAACGACAGCGCTTTAAGGAGGAAGCTGGGATGTTAAAGGGACTACAGCATCCCAACATTGTTCGCTTTTACGACTCCTGGGAAGGACCCTCCAAAGGCAGGAAGTGCATTGTATTGGTCACAGAACTCATGACTTCTGGCACACTCAAAACGTGAGTTTCACTTTGCAGAGCTAAACATACAGGACATATTTGGTATATGCAAGGGTTGCACATTGTGGTTGGAATGGTTCGTTCTTCAGTATAAGATATAGTTATTATGATCAATATTTTTCTTGTGTTTGACAAAATAAATATTGGTAGAAACATTTTTGGAGTTTTAAGTATAAGGCAAGCACATTTACCCTGTTAGGTACTTTTGTTCTGAAGTTCATCAGAGATGACGGCATTTGCTGTGCTTACAGAGGGTGTGTGAATATTATGTGATCTGTTGTCCTTTAGATACCTGAAGCGGTTCAAAGTGATGAAAATTAAAGTGCTGCGGAGCTGGTGTAGACAAATCCTGAAGGGACTCCACTTCCTTCATACTCGGGCTCCTCCAATCATCCATAGAGACCTTAAATGTGACAACATTTTCATCACAGGCCCCACTGGGTCTGTCAAGATTGGAGACCTGGGACTGGCCACACTCAAGCGTGCGTCCTTTGCCAAGAGTGTTATAGGTACGAATCCAGAGTGTCTTCTGTTTTCATTCTGTCCCTCAATGGGACAATATGTTTTTTTGGGGTCATGATAACATGTGTTTATGGAAAATGATGGTGTTTAGAGAAGAGATTTTTCTCAGACTTGATTTTCTGACGATGTGGTTCAAAAACAGACCACAGCGTTTCAGCTGTCTCTCAAACCACAGCTCAAATGGAGGCCAAATACTGTGGTAATCTTAGGCAGATAACCACAATGCTTTCTCTCTTTGCACTCATATAGTACCTTTTATCAAGTTTGGTCTTTGTACAGAATATTTCTGTTCTATGTTTCTCCACAAAGAGAGAGTTTTTTTCCAGGCATCTACTGAAAGTAAGTAGCGCCTAACATTTCTCCTACTGTTAAATATTAATATCATTATTATGATAGTTTTCGTGCCTTCTTGCAGGCTAACCTGGCAATGGCAAAAGGTATGGCCTTTGCTTCTGTCTTAGACAGGTCTTTGTTCTGTGGTTTGGAAATATGTGGTCTGTTTGCCAGTTGTACCAATCATGTTTAACATCTCTTTCTATGGGTTTGCTTCAACAGGTTTTTTTCCTAGTGTTTGTCTCTTGCTGTCTTTTAAAATATTTGCAGGCCTGCAGAATCTTTTTGCTCCATCATTGTGCCCAGGGAGCTCTCCCACTTTTTCTCTGTCAGCATTTTGCCTTTTTTTTCTTTCACAGTCTTAAGTATGTTTTTAAAATGTAGGCTCTAGCCTCAGCTGTGCCCCATTCTGCTGTTTGGAATGAATAGGGTACTGCTGTTCATTGAGTAAGTATGATCTTTTATGGGCCTGGTAAGTCTGACAGTGTGCTGTCATACGCATCAATATCAAAAAACAATTACATTCAAATAACCAAATGAGTTTTTCTGTGTAAGACCTGAGATTGAATATAAAAGAATGAATGGATACAATAGGGCTTATGTGCAGGGACACACTGCTGAGCACTGTTACTAGCTATGGGATCTGCTTCTCTCAGCCTTGACCATAACACTTTCTTACTGCAGGCCAAGATGAGATGGTAAGTCAGACAGCGAAAGGTGGGTGAACTATAAAAGGCAATGTTATTGTGATTGTAAGGTGAGGTCTTGATAAGTTATTTCCATAGCTAGTCCTGTTTACATTATAAAGTCAATTGGCATCACTTTGAACGAATTGCACTTCATTTTGGCATGGGTATTCCTGAGTGCTTCATTTTAGAGATAATATTTGAACAGTGCAAATGTTTTATTCAGGCTAACAAGTGTGTTCTGCACATTGGTTACCTCACTCACACTCCTATTATCCCACCATGTAAAGGTCTTACACAGACAAACAGGTGCCTTCATCTCAGCAGTCTAACTGAGCCCAGCTTCTCCCTCCTTTTTTGTTTTCTCTCTTTTTTGCTTTCCTCCCCCTTTTTTCTTTTTTCTCTTTCTTCCAACTTTCATCTCACAGGTTCTACTCCAGGGGATTCAGCAGGCTGGTCACTCTTCTCATCCTCCTCTTCCTCAACCCCTCATGGGTTAGAGGAGCAGAGGGGCAATGGGTTTTGAGAAGCCCACTCAATCAGTAAGGGAGTTCTGAATAGTTGTTTTGATTTAAGGTACCCCTGAGTTCATGGCGCCTGAGATGTATGAGGAGAAGTACGACGAGTCAGTGGATGTGTATGCCTTTGGAATGTGCATGCTGGAGATGGCCACCTCAGAGTACCCTTACTCAGAGTGCCAGAATGCTGCACAGATCTACCGCAGAGTTACCAGCGTAAGTTGTCCTTTCAACCCTGCAGTCACCCCTCTGCCCTGCCTTCACCTCTTCCTGTGTGCCAAGAAGGCTAATGTCCACTTCTGGAATCATTTTATGTTCCTGCTGACACATCTTTAGCTTATATTAACTTTTATTTCCTCTGCTATCATATTACTATTTGTCCTCTTGCTCTGTTTGAAGAACCCACAAATTCACAAAACCATTAGGAAAAAAGTTATTTACATCAACACTCAGCAATCCCTTTGCTTATATTCTGGGTTTTTTCTTTCTTTCATTCTGAATTTTGCTGTATGTTATAAAAGTCTGTAGATTATCAGTGTTAATGATTGATAAAATGCTGAACAAGTACAGACCTGCTGTTTAAGGACCATTATCATTCGTCACTGGAAGGGCAGTAACTGTAAAAGAAAAAAAGGCATATTTTTAGTTTTATTCATACTGGTGGACTTTTGAAGTGCACAATCACCTATGATTCATAGGCACAAGATAGTCACAGATAGAGGTTGAACTTGTTCCTAGAGTGTTATCTACAAAATATGTTTTAAAATCTACCTTGATGATAAACCTTCAGTTTATCATTAACTGCAGAATGAAAATATTCAAGTCTTTTCCATGTGATTGACCAGAGCATGTTCTTTTTTTTTTTTTCATTTACTCCATTGCTGAGTTGAGTCAGTGGGGTTATGAAAGGCTTTCAGGGTTGTTCAGCTTATATTATGTAGTGTCACATGCTCTGGCTTTACTTGAGTAATTCCTGGATAAACAGGCTGTTATTCCCCTTCTGGCATTTAACTTGGCTGTTTAGTTCCTACTTCTTGATTTTCCTTTAACATCAGGGACTTTCCTTTTGCCATGGCTTCAATTCATCACCTTTCATCAGCCGTCCTTCACTTTTTTTTATTATTTTTTTTCTCCACACTTATATTTCCCCATCCACTCAAAAAAGCTTCTTGATCAATGGATCCTATTTTTGGATGTTTGACCTTCACATAGTATGTGCACAATGGACCTTTTGCAAATTCTTCTTAAAGAGCTTCTCTGAACTCACCTAAATTCAAAACTTAAAGACTTAAAATGAGTCTGCAAGCCAGCATTAAAACATTAAAACTACTTTAGAACCTAATGATCCAGTAGGTGAGGGATGCAAAAGTTTTGTCTGCATTGTGCAGAATCTCAAGACTGGATTTAGGGACAATGGGGAAAAGTTGTGTAAAATAGTAAAACTAGTAAAACATCTAAATTCAGAATTTATCAATGTGGAAGGAGGAATTTGTCATTTAATCAGAAGGATTAATGTATAAATGTATACAATAAATGTCAGTTAATGTCATTTAAAGAACTTCATACCAAGTAATCTTTTTTTAATGGAAAAAAGAAACGCATCATTATTAAAAGCAGAGAATTTGTCTAGTCAAGTGAAAATACGTAAAGGGGTTTCTTTAAATTTTCCAGACAGAAAGAATGCCTTCCCCTTTGCATTATTGGTTAAAAATGAAAGAGGAATTTAGGTTAAGGTTGTTAGTTTCATCACTTGGATTAGCTGTTTTTTGTGATGATAATATAAAATTTTTGAGCTTAAAAAGACAAGATTTGGAACAATATCCAGTATAAGAAAGGGTCAGTGAATAAAACCATTCTCATTCAGAGTTCTGTGTTTCCTTTAGGGGGTGAAGCCGGGCAGCTTCGACAAAGTGGCCATTCCTGAAGTGAAGGAGATCATTGAGGGATGTATTCGCCAGAACAAGGATGAGAGGTCTCTCACTAAACATCACCTTGAGCAAGTTTAGGGTAGTCTATCTCTTTAGAAAAATATTAGATGTCTCTGTTTTCTTGTTGCTCTTTTCCATTTGTTTAGGTACTCAATCAAGGACCTTCTGAACCACGCCTTCTTCCAGGAGGACACAGGTGTGCGTGTGGAGCTGGCAGAAGAAGATGATGGAGAGATGAAAGCAATTAAGCTGTGGCTGAGAATTGAGGATATAAAGAAACTCAAGGGGAAGTACAAAGACAATGAAGCCATTGAGTTTTCCTTTGACCTCGACAAAGATGTCTCAGAGGACGTGGCTCAGGAAATGGTGAATTGAACAATCTAGTCTGATTAATTATGTTGCTGCATGACATTGAAAACATTTGCCAGTTTTAAAAACCTTTTATTGATGAATTATCTCTTTATATTATAGGTTGATTCTGGTTATGTGTGTGAAGGTGACCACAAAACCATTGCAAAGGCCATAAAAGACAGGGTGTCTTTGATCAACCACAAGAGGACACAGAGGAAGCAGGTGTGATTGTAGAGCATCTGCTGTTATGTTCGCTGTTTGTTTGGGTGCTTTGATTAGTTGTTTTTTGTTTGTTTTTTAAAAAAATTTGATTCACATGATGTACGTAAAGTGATTTGATGTTCACATTTTTTCATTTAGTAATTTTCTGGGGGATTTTTATGTGTTTCTCCTGATCGTTTTATAGGTCAGAGAAGATCAGGAGAAGAGAAGGCTTGAAGAAGAACAGCAGAGCCAGTCACAGCCCCCACAGCAACCAGGCCAACAGCATGGCATGGAGGTGTCTCAGTCACAGCCAGTGCCACAGCATCCATCTTATGTCCCTCCACAGCCTAACCAACACAGCTCACAGATGTCTGCCCAACCAACAACTCAACAGAGTCTTCAGACCGCTAACTACAACACTCCTCAATCAACCCAACTCACTGGTGTGGCACAGGGAATCCCCTATGTCCCCCAGTCAACTGGGCAAATCCCGGTACAGGGCCAGAGTGTAGCTGCCATCCAGCCAGAGTCTGAGGAGTCTGAGAGTGACCAGCAGCTGCAGCAGACTGGAGGAGGTATTGATCAAAGATGATGCATAGTAGCAACACTTAAAAGCAATGTTTCTGTCCACTCAAAGAGAAACAGCTCATTACATGTAAATACTAAGTAAAGCAAGTTCTTGGGCCAAGATCCAGTCAGACAAATGCACAGCAGCACCTTTATTCTTTGTTGTGCACTTAGTTGGAGCTGGTCTGATTTATTGCCAAATAAGCAACTGTATGCTGGAAAAAACAAAGGAATAAATTACCTGGTTTTGCTAGCCTTTAGCTTAATTAGCAGCACAGCCCACTTACTCCCCTCCTGCTTCCTTGCACACTGCTCCCTCTTGATTCCGTGCAGTCACACACAGTTTTTACAGCAGGGCCTTGTGTTGTCCGTAGCCATAATCTGCTGAGCTCCACTCACAGTATACTTGGTTATGCAGTGAGAATCTCATTATTTAAGTCCAGAAGCTCGTAATAGCTTTATGTTTCCCTGCACACACAGAACCGATGCCAATTACACTTTTAACAAATGTAGTTTTCAGTCGTTCATGTCATACTCAGTGGCTTAAAGTGTTGTGCACTTTTCTTAAGAGATCACATCTATTCATCTTAATTACATAGTGTACGATTAGGTGTTAGAGGGCAGAGGAGTATGAATAGAAAAGGTGCCATGCTTTCTGTTAAAAATCAGAGTAAAATCATTTTCAGGTTGTTTAGGGTAAAATGGTTAAAAATGTTTCTTAGCTCTTTTGTGTATCTACAGTCCACAGAATGAAAACACGGTAATTAGACATTTGAAGATGAATGCATTTTGAGTCTTTTCATAAATTAAACTTTTTTTCTCTTTTCACAGCTTGGGACATGGGAGAAAGACTAGCAGGTTCCTCCATCCTTCCTGAGACTCAGCCTCTTCAGAATGGAGTATCCTACAGCTCTCCTACCAGCCAGATGCAAAGTGATCAAACACAGCAGCAGTCAGCGGTGGTGAGAAATTGGCACATTATCTTGTGTTTGGATGATTTCATTTTGGAAGATTGTCTTCAGATTAGAGCCTTAACTTAAAGATTAGAGATGTTTTTTGTGACTTTATCCCCTGGTTTCCCCCTATACCCAATTCCCATTTTTTTTCTCTGATCCTTGCTGCTGCTAAATCTACTTTTGATCATGGGACGGTAGTGTAGACAACCTTCACTTTATTCTGTTTCCTTTTTTCGTTGTCTAATATCAAGAACATGTGCTTTTTCCGTGGTGCATTAGGTTCAGCCTCAGATGCAGGGTGTCCAGTCTGAAGTTGCTCCTGTTGCATCTGCCGGCCAGTCTGTTCCAGCGGCACCTGCGCAGGTATCTATTACTGCCTTAATGTCTTTGAAGCATAATTTCACACCAAATGAAAAGCCTTGCTTCACTGACCCTGTCTCGGGGCAAGCTTGCTGAACCTGAAAACAGTTTATATCAATATCAGGTTTTACTGACACCCTGAATACAACTGTGTCACACCTGCAAATCTGAACTTCAACCTGTAATGGTCACCAAAAATTTGATATTCTGAATGCGTTAAGTTAAACTTTAATGCCTACATTCACCGATTAGGTTGCGTTCTTGAAAGCAGTGCTCACAATCCCAATTTTGCCACTTTGTTCTTTTTTCTTTAGGTTTCTTTTCTTTTCATTCTCAAGTTTCCTTCTCTTATCCTATGCCATGTTTTGTTTCTTATAGTATGGAGTTTACTACCAACCATCGCTTCCCCCTCAGGTAGATAAAATGTCCCATTTTTCTGCTACAGCTTTCAAATACACCCACAGTTCACAGTCTTTCAGATAACATGTTGTGGAAAATATACTTATTGTCAGTATTGGTCTGTATGACGGGTTCTGGTAACGTTCTACTCTAAAGTAGCAGGCTTTAAATATAAAACAAGTCTTACAGTGTAAAATGATATACAGTTTCCATGTTTGCAAATTGCACTTTAGAGTTATACTTAAATGGTCATCAATCCATGCTTTAACAGTGACATTAGCTGTCTGATTCATGCATATTTGTTATTTAACAGGTAAGTGCATGTGACTTTGGAAAAGAGCCCAGAGTAAATCTCTGAAAGATGTAGATTGTAGAGAAACCAGATTTTCAGGAAGTAACCTAAATGCCACTGTGATAGTAATAAGTCAGTTTTTATCTCAACTTCTTCCATGTCTGTCTTTTTACATGTTTCTTTTGATCTTGTTTCTGCCACTGCATCATTATCCCTTCCATCCACATAGATTCCCTCCCAGCAAGTGACTGTGGCCCCACCTTCTCAGCCTTCTCTCCCACAGCAACAGCCAGAGAGCAGTGGGGCTCCACAGAGTTCTGCACAACCACAGACACAGACTGCAGCTCAGCATTTACAGGTGACACATTTACCTCCCGCTCACAATTGCCATGCATTTTTTCACTTGTTATAAGACACATGCTAACGCGTGTCCGGTTTTGCTTCATCAAACTACAGTCTGAATGTGTTCACTCTTGTGTGATGTCTGTCTTTTCTTAACTCTTGACAAACACTCTTTACCACGACTGTCCCCTTTTTTTCTTCCACTCCTCCACTCTGCATGCTTCTCATTCCTGCATGACTTAGTCTTGGGCCAATGATCCAAGCCCTCCTATCCTGTCTCCTCCACTCAACGCAGAGCACCTATACTTCCTCTATCAGGCATCATGCCTCTCTGTCATGCAGGTACTCTATCTTGTGTATGTGGTGGTGTGCGTGGGTCGAGCATGAAGCATTTGGCTCAGACCTGGTTCCTGTTCCTTGAAGTGTGTGTGCATTTTTATTAGTGAACGTTTTATTTATTTATGTGGATTCTATTATAGTATCAGTCAACATATTACCTTGGGAGGGCAGTAGATAATGCAGCTTTATGACTGTTTTCTCTTCTTTCACCAGCATAAAACTAAGAGCTTAGAGCAGAATTTGTCTCCACGACCATTGACCAGAAACTAATATAAACACTTTCATATTAAGGTTCTGAAACCTAAACGCTCAAAGTTTAACGTTTTCCATGAAATCAGTACCCCAGTATATCAAATATGTATACATTACTCAATGAAAAACCTTTTATTACAGTTATAAATAGTATTGTGACTATCTGCAGGGCTTGAAAGTGAGATTAAACAGCAGTAACCAATATAAACATAACTAATCTCCTTAGAAGCACAGAAGAGACAAAAGGCCGCATTCAGAAAGAAACTGAAATGAAATCTCAATTTCACAGCTGTGCTAAAAAATGGCGTCTCTTGCAGTTGCCAGTGTAATGTTTCACTAAAGAGCTCCATCTAGTGGATGGTTTAAATATACTGGATAATTTAAATTAGTACATTATCTGTAAATACTTAACAAATTTAGGTGGGGGCAATGATATGTGATGTGAACCCCTAAATAACTTTAAATTGTTAATGTGCAAAGCAGTTTAACTTTTGAGATAGTCTTTGACGTTCTAAAAATTTTCTGTGTCAGGCTCCTGTGAGTGTTCCTCAGCCCACACCAGCCGAGCAGGCAGCGGGGTCTTCTTCTCTAGCAACACCATCTGTAGATAGGTAAGATGGAAGTTATTTTTTAAAAAGTTCAGTTTAACAGCGCTACACACCTTATACAATCTTTCTTTTATGGATTTCTGTCTTTTAGCTGCCTGTCGGATGCAGCGTCAGGTCTTAGTGATGGTAATGATGGATGCTCAACGTCAGGAGGCCGTCATGAGGGGCGCTCGCTGAAGCGTCCCCAGCGGCGATCTGTACGCAGCCGGTCTCGCCATGAGAAGACTGCGAAGGCCAAGCTAAATGTTCTTAGTGTACGAATTTTAAATAATGAATCTCTTTATATTCTTCCTTATGGTATTTGTCACACATTAAAAATCATTAAATGTTTTTTTGCAGATCTCCAATGTGGGAGACAGAGTAGCGGAGTGCCAGCTGGAAACGCACAACAGGAAGATGGTGACCTTCAAATTTGACCTTGATGGAGATAACCCAGAGGAGATTGCCCAGATTATGGTAGTAGTGGTTCTTTAGTTTGTGTCACTTTAATAAAAGCATTAAGTGGAATTTTAGTCACAGTCGCTGAACTACTTTTGCTGTCTCTTTCAGGTTCAAAGTGAATTCATCTTGGAGACTGAACGAGAGTCATTCATTGAGCAGGTCCGTGAAGTCATAGAAATGGCCGATGAGAAAGGAGAGGGCATGAAGGAAGGCTTTCCCCAGGTATTTATTCATTACACTTCTCTTGTTCAGCAAATACCCATCATGTCTACCTGCTATACCTCTCTATATCATTTTGCAGATGAGTGACCTTCAGCAACAGCCTGAGCTGTCTGTTCCTATGGTACCAGGTAAACCAACACTACTTATAGTCCAGTTATTGATTTTTATGACTTCCTGCTCACATCCAAACTTTGTTTTTTCAGGTATTTCCCCCAGCACTACAGCCCAGGTGGTGCATTCGGCAGGACGAAGGTTCATTGTTAGCCCGGTGCCAGAGTCTCGCCTTAAAGAGCAGTTCTTTGGAGGCTCTTCTACTAATACCTCTATTGGAGAAGAACCTGCCACAGGTGAGGAAAAAGTTTGTTCTTTATGCTACATTTTTGAATATTTTGAGTGAATTATTTTTTATACAATTAAAATAATCCTTCCTCTTTATTTTTTTAGCTCCCTCAGCGAAATTGGGCCTTTCTCTCTCTGCTCCATCAGCCACTCTCCAGCAGGCTTTCAGTGAAATGAAGCAGGCTCGTGTACAGAAAGTCAATACATTCGATGCCTCTTCTGCTGAGCAAGAACCTGGCACTACTCAGTCCACTGAAGCTGGCCCAAGCTCTAACAATATCCCAACTCCACCAGAATCTGTTGCAGAATCTGTTGCAACCACAGCTGCCACATTTCCTCCTTCATCTCTGAAACCTACTGTAACATCCTCACCATCTCCCGCAGCTGGGAGGGTTTCCCCTCCACCAATATCAGTTCCGTCCCAAACTGTAACCAGTGACTCCAGTCCACCATCACAGCCTTCCTTTGAAACTGCCCCCTCACAGTTTACACCACCTAGCATCCCTCCCACAGCTTCCTCTGTTTCTCCTCCAGCACAGTCATCTGTTCCCACAGTACCTGGTTCTCAGCTGAGCAGTAGTTCTATCTCCTCTGGTGCTGGTGCCTCATCCGGTAGTGCTGGAACTGCCTCTGCTTCAGAGCAGCAGCCTCTTAATACTGCTGTTACATCTTCTCAGCCAGTGAATTCATCCAGCCATGTAACACAGAATACATCCACCCAGCCCCAACCTCTCACCAGTCAGAGCCAAGTCCAACAGTCAGTGGAGTCAGAAGGGGCTGAAATCCAGACCAAGCCTGCAGGTGGAGATGACATCCACACCCTAGATAAAAAGCTCCGATCCCTTTTTAAAGACCAGAGTGCTGCCTCATCAGTGTCAGCGGATCCCAGTCAGAATGCGGGGACTGCTTCTCCTCCTACTGGGACTTCTTCCCCACCACCTGGGTCTGCCCTTGTACCCCCTTCTAACCTTCCTGTCACCTCTGGGGCACAAAATGTTCTGGGCCCCACATCCACTCCAGGACCGGGTATAACAACAGCAGGACATGCCCAGACCCCTCCAGCTAAGCCCAGAGCACAAGTTAGTGAATGATGCAACACGTAGAAATAAATCAGTCATGGTGTTTATTCTGATAACATAACTTAATTTCTTTTTTTCATATTTTTTAGACTTTACCCACAGGTTTTGACCAAAGCTCTTCACCTCCATCTGACCTTGTGCCCCCAATTCCTGGCCCAAATCAGGTGAGGTCCCTAAAATACTGTCTGCCCCATTATTTCTGTTGATTTTAGCTGGCACAGATTAGTGAAGGTACTGATGTACTTCCTAGAGGGTTCCTTATATCTTATTTGTGTAACTCCACAGTCACAGCAACCCCTGGGTAAGCTGGATGCCCAATTGAGGAGAGCGCTGAGTCCAGAGACGGTTCAGGGAGGAAACGGTGTCACTCTAGGATGTCTCCAAGTAAGTTTTACTTCAGGTTTAAGTGAATGTGCTTAGTCTATTCTCAAAAGGTTAAATAAACTCTTATAACCTCAGGCTCAGTTCTTTAAAATGATCTTTTCTCATTCTCAGGTCTCTGTTGGTACCGAAGGTCCATCTACCAGTGTTCAAGATCCGTCCAGCGTTGTTTCATCTTCTTCCCTGACGTCGACCTCTACATCCTCTTCCTCTTCTTCCTCCTCCTCTTCCCCCTCCAGTCCAGAAAACACCCTCCACCGGTCATCCTGTCTGACTAAAGAAGTCACAGAAGATTGTGGTGTGGATGGGGTATCTGTTTCTATTGACCCAGCCAGTCAGCCCACTACTATTGGGCGCTTTCAAGTGTCTAAGAGCACCAGTGCGACATCTGAGCCAACCGCTTGCTCTAAAGTGGGACGATTTTCAGTCACAGGTGCGAATCAAGTCCACAAAAACATTAACGAAAGCTAGCTTTGATTAAGTAGAGCAGCGTTCCCCAACCTTTTTTGTACCAGGGACCAGTTTCATGCATGAAAATTTTTCCACAGACCGGGTAGAGGTGCAGGGGTTCCAATAACAGAAACCTGTCAGTTAATAGTATGTAATCTGAATCCAACTTATATTAGGCAGTTACACTAATTCTACACTATATTATCAACTCACCATAATGCAAAGTCAGTGGGAGCCCTGTGCTTGCAACTAGATGGTCCCATCTGGTGGTGATGGGAGACAGTGACGTGATGCTTACAGCGCAAACGCATTTTTTGAAGTGGCGGCCCTCAGTAACTGTTTTTGTCCTTTGTGTTCACTTTTTTTCTTTCAAAAAATTCAAGGGCTTTGTCTTTTAACGCTGGGTGTTTTGTCTCAATATGGCAACGCAGTTTTGAGGGTTTTATGGCTTCATTAGCTAGTCAGTCACCGAAAATTACGCATAGCAGGTGTGGAGCTTGTGTATCACCTGTTTCGATGATCCCATAACTTGGGTATGAATATTTGGTATTTTCTTTTAAATGCAGTTTTATTTTTGCTGGCAGTCTGCAACCCTTCTACTGTCCCATTGTTTGCTCGTTCCTTCCCGAAAAAGCTCTTCAGTGAATTTTGTTTCTGGCTCATTTTAGTTCAAGAGTTAGCTTGTGTCACGGATGTGTGAAATGGCGTGCCAGAGTCAAGTGTGGTAGTGAGGTGAGGGTGAAAACGGTCATTTTTCAAAATAAGATCTGGAAGACTGATGAAAGAAAACACATTTTAACCATGAAATTTTTTCTTTGCGGCCCGGTACCAAATAATCCAAGGACCGGGGGTTGGGGACCCCTAAAGTAAATTCTTTCTCCCACAGATACTACAGGGTACCACTACAATGTACAACATATTGAATATTGGCACCACTAATTTCATTTCACTGCTATCACTTTAGCTAATTTGATAGATGTTCATAGCATTGATTGTAAATCTAAAGATTGCCTTGAGTAAATAAAGGTAGCTATGGTGCATTTTCAAATCTTAAGATTAACATTACTCCAATGGGGCAATGATTTTATATTTATTTTCCTCTAGTGACCCCTGCTCCACCAGAAAGCTCCAGTCCATCACATGGCATCAGTATGCAGAATGGACCCTCATCCTCAACCTCTGATCCTCACGTCACACATACCCATTATAGTAGTGACAATGACGATGACTCAGAGACTGATGATGAAACCTTTCAAAGAGAACTCAGCCGTCTGAAAGAAAAGTATGCTACATATTTTATAGTCTCATCTTACACTACCTTTCTGCAAACCTCTTGACGGTTCCTTCACAGGTCAGCAGAAACAAGCCTTTATATCCTTCTTCCTCTCTTCTCAGACATAATACGGAGATTCAGGCCTTACACACTCGTCAGAGAGAGGAGATAGAGGCCCTGTATGCCCGAATGAGAAAAGTTCCTCCTCTTTCTCTGTTTTCCCCTGTTGTGCCCATGACTGGAGGACGACGAAGGCTAAAATGCAAAAGCCACAAATCTGCTCGCAGTAGCGGACAGCCCAGCCCTGTACACTCGGGTAAAATGACACTGTAGATTTAAATGCTACGTTTTGCTGTATGTACATGTTTAGTGGAGTGTTTTCAGTGTTCTGTCATCTAAATTTTAACTCTTCTGTATTGTTTTGGTGATTATGATCCCCACCCTCAGCTCAGAGTTACAGCTCAGAGTCCCCTCCAAAGTTAAGTTCAGCCACAACAACTGAGGCCTCAGAAAATGCAGCAGAGGCATTTCAGTCGATAACCAGTCCATCCATACAACAGCTCACATCCTCTCCATCCATGCCAAGTCTCAGTAATTGCTCCACAGGTATGTGCAAGCACAGCCTTTATCAATTGATATCTGTAATTAATTTGTTAGTTCACATCTGATCCATCTTGTCTCCATGTTCAGGATCAAGTGAGACCGGCTCCACAAATGGTTCAGGGCACTGCCAGGCCCACTGTACTTCACTGTCCCAGGCCACTGGACCCCCTACCACTTCCTCTCATACCCAGAAGAGCAAGGGTACCTTCACCGATGACCTGCACCAACTAGTGGATAATTGGGCCAGAGATGCCATCAGCCTCTCCCAGTGCAAGAGAGGTCCTAAAACTGGAGCACAGGCAACTCTGGGACATGATGTAGGCATTCAGTATTCTTGGAATATAAAAATTAAGTGTTTTATTTATGGTATGCTTTGTAGTAACCCTGCATATTGCACTCTTATTTTTTTTTTTCTTTATTAATACAGATTACCCCTCCAGCCAACATG
>VUQH01041295.1:26020-36201 GCA_015106775.1 Etroplus canarensis
ATTTTCAGCACCAGGCTATCTCGGTCCGACACTTCCCACGCATTCCAACACCACGTCTACTACCACCACTCACCTTCCCAACCCAGCTAATCCCTCAGCCTCTTTGGGGCCTCGTAAAGGCTCTCTGGGGCCAGTTGCCCAGGGGTATGGATACACTTCAACCCCGTACAGTGCATCCCAGTGGGCAGGACCTACAGGCACATGCCAGATCAGCATGCTTAACCCAGCACAGTCAATAACGCACTACCAGCCGTCTACAACAACTTCAGCATCTCTGCACCAAGGCTACCACATGGGAACTACATCAGCCCCCCAGAAACCGGTCAGCTCTGGAGGGTCCAACCTGAGGCCTACATAGCCTATTCTGAGCGCCAGGCCAGGCTGAGATGAAGGACCGCAAAGGGTAGAGGGTCATTTACTTATTGATTGATGATCATAGCCCCTCTTTGTGGTTTGCTAGCCTTCTGGCTTGGTATTGTGTGTTTTATTTCATCTTTTAATATTGTGTTATTTCTGTAATAGTTGACTTGGATGGGTTAAGTCCTCTCAGGCAGAACAAAGTCTGTCTGGCAATTGGAGGGAGAGTGCAATACACACCCACAGCACAACAGTCTCACACTTAACCTGCCATTAGCTATGGAAATTAGCTGTGCTGAGTCAGTTGGTTGTGTCTGGTGACAAATTGGCCCAAAGGCAAAACCGACAGCAACCAAAGATGTCTCTGGAGAGCAGACGTTGCAGTATCGTCATTCCTTTGAAGGGGAGAAGGTAGCGAGGGATTGTGGTTCATATGGTTACTAGTCTGGACCTTAAGCCTAGCTGGGAATGAAGATAATTCCACTAGTACACCACAGACATGTGTTCACACACCTGACTATACATTGAACTGATTGGGATGGCTTGGTAGGTTAAGTTGTCTTGGAGAGCAAGGGGAGAATGTGCATGCAGAGAAAGTGGGACGTTAGAGTGGGACATATGGTCTCAGATGGATAAGCAATGTGTAAGGTAGAGTTGGGAAGAGAAGGATTTGGGAAGTTAGGAAGATGATATGGGGTTGCAGTATGATTACATCCCAGTAAAATGCAATAATGGCAAAGTAAATAAACTGCCCCTTGTAACTGTGGCCTTAATGTAAATCACATTTAAATATTGGCTTTGTACATAGACATTTCTTCACTGGGTTATGATCCTGTGTTAAACATATTTATGTCTCTGTGAAAGTCTGGTGTCATTGTGACTCAAGCTGTTTATCATACAGATTTATTATACTGATTTATTCAAGCCAGTGGATCTGCTAGATAAAAACATTGACCTGGTGTTGACCACCATTCAGAGAACTGAAGAGGTGATGCTGCTGTAGATCAATCTGATTATCAGGTGTTTGCAGGGTGATCAGTTTTTGTTTTTTTTCACCTCCCTACAGGACACATTAAACCACTTCACTTAGCGCTTAGCAACAGGATAAGTGCAGTTCAGAATCTGCTATCATACATGATTCAAGTTTTATTAGGTTAGTATTTAAGGAGGGTTTCAGACGCTGAGGGACGTGAGACCACTTCTTCACCCATTTTCCTTTTTACTTAGATGGTGCACAGGTTGTTACTTACATCCCAGAATATTTCTACCCTAACATCTTGCTGTAGCCTCTGAAATCACAAGTGTCAGGGTTTCTCTCTTACTGTGGTTTGTTTTTTGTATGCGTATATTTAATAAACAACAATGTTCTTTATGGACCTGTATTCAGCCATCAGATTTTGATGTTGTTTCACTGTAATTATTATAAAAGGTTGTTAAACAACATGTAGTAAAAGGAATATAAAAAAGTGCAATTGCAGGGGGGGTGTTCTTGGCATGCAGGAATCATCCTGCAGTTTATTAAGCTTGTCTCTCTGACTACCCTGTTCCTCTTTTTTTATTTTATTGTATATATATGTTAATGTGAGCTAATTGCTTTCACATTTTGCTCTCTCACTAGAGTAAGCTTGTTGTGACCCATTCTAAATGCACATGCACTCTAACCTGTAAACAAGAGGAACACTTTAGTGCCTTGCATCCTCACTAATGATGAGTTCCATATCCATTGAGTCCTGTAGCTGTGATTGTGCTGCAGAAAACCAGTTTAGACACCACCAGACACAGCCAGTTCAGAGCATGTAACACTGAGACAGGCACCACACGCAGGACAAAGAGCACACTGAGTAAAGTGGACAGTTTCTGTTCTCTCTGAAGTTACCTTTGTATTGGTTTTGTGATCAGCTGTGTATTTATATTTGGCACACGTGTACACGGATTTGGCTGACATTTTGTTTTTTGTGGATTTATCATTAAACCATTTCATGGACTTGTTCAGGCAGCGAGTGAGCTGTACAAAGGTTTAAAAGACTTCTGTCGCACCACCTCATGAGTGCCATGCTGTCATTGCAACTCTTTTGCCTGCTTGTAGATTGAATGAATAGTTGAACTTCTCTAGAGAAAAAAAAAAGTTACTGCAATGCAGAATATGCAATGTTCCAAGTTTTGTAGGGAATGAGGGGCATTGGACAAATTTGCACGCTGATGAGGGTTGTTACGGATTTCAGTGTTTTTAATATTGGATTATTAGATAGTTTTTTTTATTATTATTTGCCTTTTGAGTATCACAAGTGTTGATCTGCTCAGTTTCTATTTGTTAATATCACAGGCACAACTTCAGTATCAGACTATCCACGTATGAGTTCTGCATGCCAACTTTACTGGTGTTTAATCTTAAAAATGACAACCAACCCGCTACTGTACAGCACAAGCTCCCAGCAGAAGGTTAAGATCCATGTGCTACTCTGCTATTATCAGTAATTATCACAGATCTCTCGACAGTACTGTTTGAAGCCACTTACACGCAGTTATACCCTTATTTCTGATCCCTCCTTACTGACTTCCTGTGATCCGGTGTCTGTTTTGTGTATGTTTTTCACATTGTACAAAATGTAAAAAATAAAAAATATCATTTAAAAGACATGCTTTTTGGTGGAGGTTTTTTGTTAAAAATCATTAGACTCCTATTTCTGCAGAGGATTAACATTTTTGATCAAGTTTTATTTCAACAAACTGTTTTGTCATAATTTTTCTCAACATGATGATCTGAGAAAAATGTATCAAGTTTCAGGCCAAGTTTAAATTCAGCCGTTTTCTTTGATTATGGCAAATCTGCTACCTTTACAAATAATACTATATGTGAATTACAGCTTAGTTTTTATTTTTTATAAAAACAAAATGTAGCATTTCTCCAAATTTATACAGCAGCAGTTCATCAAAATAAACATTTAAATGTACTGAAATAAATAAAAGTAAAAGAATGGTTGGATGTCAAGTGTCCAGTCTGCGTTTTTTCATGTAGTGTCCTTGTCTGTACGGACTTAGGGCTTCACCTGAAGGTTGGAGAAGCAGAAAATTGAAGATGACAGAACTCAGCATGAAGCTCACACTGACGTCACTCAAAACCTCACCTTGTCTTCCCTGATAGTGGTTCTGCTGTTGAGGTCTGTACGGAGCCTGGTCCTGTCCTCTGCTGTATGACAGAGCCTCTGGAGATCTGTGTGTGGCTTTCTGTGGAGTCTTACTGCGTGTCTGCATCTGTTGATTCCCAGGTGTGCTGGGCCGGAATCCTCTGGATGGAGGGCCAACCGCAGGGACATCCTGCTCCTCAACCCCATCTAGAGTGAAATCCCAGAGCTCGGGATCATCTGCAGAGGAAGACCAACTGGAAATGAGAGACAGCCTTCCTCATCACACAGACCTAGTATGTGGGGCCTTCTATTGGTGGTTTATAGCACCTGCTAAATACACGTCTTTGCTGCTGTTGGACTTCCTGAACTCAGCTCCGGCTCCATCACCGTCAACACCTCAGAAACAGGAACACCAGACTAAGAAGACACATCTCAAACTACCTGCCTGGTGGCCAGATCAGACTGTAAGACACGTTAAATCTGTGCTATTATTTTAAAGTCTTTCCTTGTTACTCTTTGAGTCACATTTGACCTTTACCAAAGTTTTAAGAGATTTGAACAATTATTTTTTGTGACATTATTTTGAAGACTTCCTCTGCCTTCTGAAAGTCTCATAACGTAGCTGTATGTATGAGAAAAACGTTTTAGCATTTATCTCTGTCCTCTAATAAAGAAAAACCTGACAAGCGTGCAGCAACGCAAGTTTAAATTTGCTCTTTACCTCCTCTGGATTCTCGTCCAATAATGATCTCTGCCTCCTCGGACTTGGCTTGCTCTTGTTTCTCCTGCAGCTTCTTGGCCTCCATCTCTCTCCTGAACTTCTGCTGAAGCTGTTGCTGTCTGAGTTTTCTCAGCTGTTTGGGGTCTGTGTTTGTTTCAGACCTGACAGAGTCCACAGCAGAGCTTAGAAGAGGAAAGGAAGGTAATGCCAAGAAGATAATGGGATTTCTGTTCCATTAAAACCAGAGCAGACATAGATTTTACCTGGCGCTGATGTTCTCACTCTTCGGTGCAGGGTCAGAAGCGGTAGGAGTATGACCTTCTGAACAGTTTTGGTTATGGTTGATGACTTTGGGTTCCAGGGGTGTCCTGACAGGATCCGCTGGAGATATAAAGCTGCCAAAGCGGGCTTTCTCTACTGAGGGTTCACCCTCAGAACGTTTAGTCTGGGCTGGATCTAGAGGAGGCCGTGGCTTTGTGTAGAAGGAGTGTCAAGATTCAGCTTCCAAAAATTACTGGATGTACATTTAAAAATGATTTTAAATGTAATTTCTGACCTGTTTGGGGAGCTTGTTAATCGCTAGTAGGTATTCCTTATCCAGGATGCAGTTTCCAAGGGCATTACCAAAACATCTCAAAGTGAAAAAAGAAATGCAGAAAATATTTAAATCTTCTAAAATACATTTTCTTCTAGTAAGCAGAGTTAGTAAATAATTAATAAGTAAATTCCAGTACTTCAGTGCTCTCTTCATGCCATCAGTGACAGCTTCTTTTCTTGCCTTTTCCAGTGACAGAGCTTTTGACTTTAGCCCTTCACTGACTCCATAGCCAACATCCTCATGAAACGACCCATCCTGGAGGAAAAGTAAAGCTACTCATATGGACTGAAAAGAGACTAGTCCTCATTAGTAAAAACTTATGAAGGCAAAAAAAAAAAGAGGTTTGTTCGTCCAACCTTTAGCTGAACTTTAACAAATGCACTGACGCCGACGTAAAACTTCCCGTTAATGAGGTCTACGAAATCTGCAAAAAAAAAACTGTCAGTCCAAGTGTGGGGAGTTAAAAATGTATTGCCAGGCATAAAATAAGTCGTACCAACGTTCTGCTGCGAAATGGAGTGAGACCATCCGTTGTATCCAAACATCTCATTAGCCAAGCTGATCACACGATGGCCTTCAATGTAACATACCTGTTGAAATCAGAGCAGCAAATTGCAGCTGAAATTTTGTTCAAATTATGGCATAGTGAAGTTTTACAACTGTGGATTTAACTCTTATAAATTACATGTAGATTTTTCAAAATGGCTCTGCTTTGACTTGTATTTTGTGATTGGTGTGTTTTCATGCTGTGCTGTGAAGCAACAGCCAGGAGAAGTTGATAACAATGATCAGAACCCATGCTGAGGGGTAGGCTGCCTTTCATTTTGTTTTCCAGCTGCAGAGGAAAACAAAGACTTGCCTTTTGTCCTCCTCCAGCCAATCTGGTGCTGATGTACTCCGGTCCCAGCTTCTGTCGCAAGGCGTCTTGCACCGCTTGGTACTCTTCAGCTGTGTAGGTGCACTGTCAGCACAGCACAGAGGCAGTCAGGCGCAGAAGGGAAATACTATGGATTATTAACTAAAAACTAAACAGTTATCCTTTGAAGATGCAAGAAGCTGGGTTTACACTATGACAAAGTATTATTCTTCATTGATGCATCTTCTACTTGATTTCAGATCTTGTTAGAAACCCACCCAATCTACTAATTGTTTGACAGCCTTTGAGTATCCAGGAGGGAATTCCATCAAACTACAGCGTACATTTGTGTGGCACATGCAACTAATGCTGAGAGCTAGCATGACATTTCAATCAAACTTTAAAAAAATGCAGACACAAAGATAAAATAAGCAGATTGCAGGTTTGGCATCAATCAAGTGAAGGACATACAATCGCTGACCACTTTATAAGGTACACCTGCTCTTTAACACATACCTAATCAGCCAATCACATGGTAGCAACTCAGTGCCCTTAGGCATGTAGATATGGTCAAGATGGCCTGCTTAAGTTAAAAAAAACAGCATCCGAATGGGGAACAAATGGGGATTTTCCAACACAGCCATCTCTAGAGTTTACAGAGGATGATTTGAAAAAGAGAAAAAAATCCACTAAGTGGCAGTTTTCTGGGCAAAAGTGCCTTGTTGATGCCAGAGGTTAGAGGAGAAAGGACAGACTGCCTCCAGCTGAAAGAGGAGGCAACAACTCAAATAATCACTCATTGCAGATATGCAGAAGAGCATCTCTGCATGTGCAACATGTTAAACATTAGAGCAGATGGGTTACAGCAGCAGAAGACTACACCAAGTGCCACTCCTCTCAGCAAATAACAGGAAACAGAGGCTAAAATTTGCACAGGCTCACCAAAATTGGACAACAGAAGACTGCGTGTTGGTGGTGTAATTGCGTACAGTGTAGCGTCACAAAGCTCATAAAGCTCACATCATCTTAAACTAGTTTCTCAAACATGATGAGTTATTCAAATGGTCTCCACAGTAAGCAGATCTCAATCCAGTAGAGCACCTTTGAGATGTGGTGGAACAGGAGATTTGCATCACAATGTACTGCCAACAATCTGCAATATCTGCGTGATGTTGTCATTACAATATAGAATAAAATCCCTAAGGAAAGTTTCCAGCACCTTGTTGAATTTATCCTACAAAGAGTGAAGAAGATTCTGAAGGCAAAAGAGGGTCCAACCCAGTACTAGCAAGGTGTATCTAATTAAAAGGCCAGTGAGTGTATATACAATCCAATTTATATGGATGCAGTTGCAAAAACCCTAACTATTACAGAGTTAACTCTCATTTCAGCTGTTTTTCCATTCTGATTTCAGTCAGACTGCATCCAGAGAGACGGACATATCTTTTTGAATTGTTTTTGCAAGACTCTAATGTGCTGACTTTTGTAAACGAGACAATCAAAATGTGGGACACTGTCTCAATCTGTAGTCCACGTTTATTATAGTTAACTAAAACCAAACTAAAAGTTGATGTGAAAAACATTTTAATTACATGAAATAAAAAACCCTGACTTTTAGAAAAAAAGAAGCAACTCACATGATATTATGAATGCACAAATATAACTAAAAAATAATCATAAAGGAAATTCTCACCATTTTAGTCTTTGTTGGGTTGGTTAAATATATTATACTTTTATATTATATTATATTATATTATACTATTATACTGGTTATATTATATATAATCAGTAAGGAAACTGACTGAATCTAAAACTGAACTGAAATAAACAGAAAATACACAGCTGTAATAAGTCTGATGCGGTCCTGTATAAAGTGGGACACCTGGTCACTCAGTGTCCAGTTCCAAGTCTGCCTTAGTGTCCATTGTATCCTCCCCAAGGGCTCGCCACAGCAGATTAACCCGCAATGGTAATCTGGCAAAGGTTTTTCACCGGATGTCCTTCCTGACACAACCCTCCACGGTGAGAGGGGCTTGTGTCCCCACCTGGAATCGAACCAGGGACTTTTCGCTTGTAAGGCGAATGTGTGAACCACTACACTGCGGGTATAAAAGTAAACTACCAGCAGAGCATCCAGACTGACACATGCTGTGCTTCTGTCTCAATGATTCAACTCCGTTCATTCATAGTACAGTGCTTTACCTTACCAGCTGAGCCTCAAGCGTTCATTAAACCTTTAAAGAGGTCCTGAGTAATCCACAAACCTGTCCGAAGCACCTGGACGCAGAGCCGCTCCTGTCCTCGCTGGCCATGCCCGCAGAGGTGTCCTGTAATCACTGGGATAAAGATGCTAACTCAGCAGCTTCACTTAACGCCAAAACTACACCAGCAAACCCGAAACAAGTCAGCGCAACCATGGAAATGCAGACTCACCGGGTGGGAAGTATCCGAAGTGATTTCTGCGTTGGATATCGGTTACGGAGTCTGTGAATCTAATTTCAAAGCGTCAAACATCTTCCTGAACTTCCCGCTCGGTCTACCGGAGGAGGAGCTTATGGTGCGTTCAGGACTATCGGAAAATAAGCGACGAACGGAAGCCAGTCTTCACATACACAATGGGTGTGTCCCAATACAGAGGCTGCAACCTTCGAAGAACGCGTCCTGAGTAGGGTGGGTAGGTCGCGTTCTTCGAAGGATGCGGCCCCTAAACTGGGGACACATCTGAATTGGGACACACCTAATTTCAAGATTAGCTTATATGTTCTATACACGGGATAGGCTATATTATTTTTAATTTAATTTTTATTTAGCTTGTCTTTTAAAATAGATCTACATCTAAATGAGACATAAATTAATAGCCATTAAAGGTATTTTTGTAACCTGTGGATCTGAAATAGAAAATTACGAGGCGGACTTTAATGCACATTACATGTACAGTATTGTGCTGAGTCTGTCAGTTGCTTTAGAGCAGGGTTGTTAATCTCATATCATTCAATTCAGTTTTATTCATATAGCACCAATTCACAACAAAGGTCGCCTCAAGGCGGTAAAAGACCATAGAGTATTAGACAGAAAACCCCAAAAATCACATTATTCCCTATGATCAAGCACTTGGCAATGGTGGAACAGAAGAAGTCCTTTTTAACAGGAAAGGGGGGTCTTCCCTTACTTATTTTTGATTATTGATGCCCAGGCTCAAACAGATTTTCCGCAGAGTTTAAAGATCTTCTTCTTCTTCTTCCCTATCCCTGCATCCTCTTCCCTCATGCCAACCCTCTGCACGTCCTCCTTCAATACATCCATGAAACTTCTGTGTGGTCTTCCTCTCGTCCTCCTGCCTGGCAGCTCCATCTTCAACATCCTTTATCCGATATATTCACTATCCATCCTCTGCACATGTCCAGACCATCTCATCCTTGCCTCTCTGAATTTTACTCCAAGCCATCTCGAACTGAGCTGTCCCTCTGACATACTGATTTCTGTACATCCTGGTCACTCCCAGCAAGAATATCGACATCTTCAGTTCTGCAACCTCCACTTCTGTTTCCTGTCTTTTTGTCGGTGCCACCATCTCCAAACCATACATCATAGCAGGTCTTACTACTGTCTTGTAAACCTTCCCTTATATTCTCATTGCTACCCTTCTGTCACAAGCACCCTTGATACTTGTCTCCACCCACTCCATCCTGCCCACACTATCCTCTTCACCTCTTTTGTGCACTGCCCATTGCTTTGGATGGATGACCTCTAGTATTTACACTCCTCCACCTTCACTACCTCTGCTCGGTGCATCTTCACCATTCCACCACCACTCCTTAGTCTCATTCACACACACATACTCTGTCTTGCTTCTACTAACTTTTATTCTTCTTTGTTCCAGTGCATACCTCCACCTCTCCAGGCTCTCTTTCACCTGCTTCCTACTCTCCCTACATATCACAATGTCATCTGCAAATGTCTTAGTCCACAGAGACTCCTGTCTGATCTCATCTGTCAACCTGTCAAAGAAGAAGGGACTCAGAACTGATCCCTGATGTAATAACACCCTCACCATGAACCCATCTGTCATTCTTATGGCAAACCTCACCACAGTCTCACTGTCCTCATACATGTCCTGCACCACCATCACATACTTGTCAGCCACTCCCAGCTTTCTCAGGCAATACTACAGTTCCTCTCTTAGCACCCTATCATATGCTTTCTCCAAATCCACAAAGACAGACATAAGAACTTTCAAAACAAACATTGCATCTGTAGTACTCTTTCTTGGCATGAGGCCATACAGCTGCTTGCTGATCATCACCTTTCTTCTTAACCAAGTTTCAGTACCTCTTTCCCATATCTTTTACTGTGTGAAAAATAGAAAATTGTATGGTACAGTGGGTACGGAAAGTATTCAGACCCCTTTAAATTTTTCACTATTTGTGTCATTGCAGCCATTTGCCAAAATCAAAAAAGTTCATTTTATTTCTCATTAATGTACACTCACACACTCTAATGTGCACCCCATCTTGACAGAAAAAA
>VUQH01041296.1:15966-26914 GCA_015106775.1 Etroplus canarensis
AAAAAAAAAAAAAAAAAAAAAGAACATTTTACAAGCTACGCATCAGCTAAAAAAAGTCATTACCCTCATCCTGAAAGATCTGGAAATATACAGATGGATGGTTTTCAGCCAGCTGTCTGTTTTCCTGCAGCTCTGACTCTGTTAGCAAGTAGAGATTTTCTGCTCAAAGGTCAGACAACCTTGTGAAGTTACGCAAGAAACTCCCACCTCTGCTTTGTCACACCCCGGTACTTTAACCAAATTTAAATGAGGCTGAGCATCTATTCTGAATGCAGAAAGCAGAAAATTGTAGATTTTCTGCTCCACAAAAGTGACCTCAGCAGAAAGATGCTGATATTTTTGCTATGAGTGATCAGGCTGGATTAGAAATACATACATCAGAGGGACAGCTCATGTAGAGAGGGTGTGGTGACCCCTAACAGGAGCAGCCAGAAGATGATGCAGAAGACATTTTTTGAGTCCTAAGAACCAGTTTTGGCAACCAGGTATCAGACCACCAAGGCTTCCACCTCTGGCCACTGCCTGATCCACATAGTACTGGATCCCTACAGCCAGTCTTTTGGGGAGTATGTCCACACAAGGGCTACTGGATGTGCTAAAGGCATGGCCACTAGGTGCTTGCTGACAGCAACTTCTTAAAGGCCTGGCTCTAGGGTAGGGCCCTGGTATGTCTGTCTCGGGTGAGGTGGCGTTAGCTGGTCACTGTCATCATTTGTGCTCAGTCGCTGCAGCATGCATTTATTTGTGCTCTCCGATGAGACAGACACACAATACAGTACAAACTTAAGCTGTGCTGCCATGTTCATTTTAGAGAGAAGATGCTTTCTCCTGGCAACCCTTCCATACAAGCCATACTTGTTCATTCTTTTTTCTAATCATACTGTCATGAACTTTAATATTTAACATGCAAACTGGGACCTGTAGAAACTAAGATGTAGATGTTTTTTTGGGTTTTTTTTGTTTTTTCGCAATGTCTGACCTTGAGGTGGATTTGCTGGGATGCCCACTCCTTGGGATATTGTGGCATTCTTTTAGTATACACATGACTGCGCCAGACCAGCAAACTGCCAGCACGTTTGCTTTTATAGAAGTGGCCACACTATCTGATTACTAAATCAAGTGCATTTGATTAGCAGCACCTGGTTATTACTTACCCCCTTAATTCATATGAGGGCAGTAAGAGTGTGTTTCATTTTTTAATAGGACTATTTAGAAGCCTGTGGAAAAAAAAATTGCATTTTTTTATCCGGAAGCTTTTCTTGCCCTCAGGTATTACATTGCGTTGTGGAGTAACAACCACTAGATGGGGTAAAAAGCAACCAAATACATCAAATGATCTCCCTTGATTTTTTTCACCAGGATTTTAAAAAAATAAAATAGTAAAGTTGTAATTATTGTCTTATGCAGTTTTGCTCACATAGCATTTTTTATTAATGGGTATTTCTAATTGACTTACTGTTAATTTTATTTATTTTTTAGTTCATTTTAAAATCTAGGTCTTCTATTTTTATTGGTCTGTTACTGTTTTTAATCCTTTTTTAAAATGTACTTATTTACCGTTACCTTTTGAAAGGTTCTGATTTTGATGTTACATTCATTATTTATTAGTCATGCTCTTCTTTTATTCATCTATTTATTTATTTATTTTTTTGTTAACAGTACCTAACTCACATGCATTATTTATGTGCTCCTTACATTGTGCCTGCTTATGTGTAATGCTTTAATTTTACATTATTTATATTGTTTTATGGCTGCAGTTTGCATGGTTGCTTATGCTCTATGTGGTGCATTTTGCTTCCACCTTGAATGAAATGGACTATATACGTAAATAGTATTTTTCATGCTTCCTTTGATTTTACATTCATGAACATGAAAACATGAAATGAAATATATTCACGGTCAGACATTTTCAGAAATCAAATACAAAGCTGTGATATTGAGCGTCAGAGCAATCCACTTCAGCATGTTCTGGCTATATGGCAAAACAAAAAGGAAATTGAAAAATTCCTCCCAAACACTTTAACATTCAAGAGTTCAACACTGGCAGAGCATTTACTCTCTGTTTTGTATCTGTGTGACTCTGGTTGCATATAATGAATAAACTCTTTCAAATCCAAGCATTAAGTTCCCCAGCTCCTCTAGGACATCTATAAGCTTTGTACTGGGTCATTGCCATGGTAGCTTCCCTTTCAGAGTTGATGAGAAACCTCTGAAACCATCATATGCCACCGTGAAATTCCAGCAGACGTTCAAAGTCAGAAAAAGCTGCAATATTGGTATTTCAATAACACAGACTGGCTGTGCTGACATGCTCATGAATTCTTCCATGTTCCACTTGTTTCTGTTCTCTGAATTTCTGTCTCCTTTCAGAGAGCATCAGTCACGAAAGCTTCAGCCGACCATGCTGTATCACATAACAACACCTGCAGAGGAGACCCCTACCAGCCATCCTACCCTTCCTGCCTGTGGATGCTGGCTGGCATTTTAAAATGGGTGGAGTTCAAAACCAAGCACAGCAGCTGGAGCTGCTGACTAATGTCAGCCTGTGGTGAGAGGACCAGGGAAGCCCAGGTCAGGCACATCAAACAGGGTTTTGTCATAGGAAATCATCCGATCTCTTGCATCCCCACACGTAGATGCACATGGAGAGATAATGTCAAGGTGTGTGTGCCTGCAGTGACTCCATGAATGTGAGGATGCAAGGTGGATGATAAAAAGTACTTGAATTAGTAGCACCAGATAGTTACAGTTCTGTTTGGAAAAAAGACCCTTCTTCAGACATGACATTTTCTTTATGCTGATCATTTCTTGGTATAAGCAGAGTATTGTTTTACTGTTTTATGTAAGCTTTCTGAAGACAGATGTAAGCACACAAGCTGAGTTTCTCATCTTCATCCCCATCAACAACTAAATTAGATGAAAAATCACTGCACTGACTGTTTCCTTGGTGATAAATCTTAACTTGGTCTTCTTTTAACCACAACTCCTACGTCTCTTGACACAAGGAATGCCCAAAGTTCAGGCAAAGCAATTAAATGCAACTTATACTGGAAATGGTTGAAAACTTCAAACACTGGATCTTTAGCTGCAGATGAGTCATATCACACACTGGGGAACTTCCACTATCTAAGATGATCAAATCATAGCTGTGAGAATAAGTTTTACTTTGTTCACATCTACATGGTGCAGAGAAACATAAAAACAGTTCAACCCACATGAGGTCACATGGATGAGAGGAAAGTCTGATCCAAAGAGCAAACTGATTTATCACCTCATGATTTTTATAATGAATACAGAATAATAGTAATTGTGCACAACTGAATTTAAAAAAAAGTGGGGAAAACTGTAAACTATAGAGTTACTAAAAGGATTTTTTCTTACAAAAAAAGACTGACAACTGCCACTTTTGGACCACACAGCAACTTATGTGTTTCCAGTTCAGCAAAGGAATAATTGTTATCTTAATTGTTATCTTGCTTCTCAATACGTTTTGTGTATTACAGTACTATGCAAAAGTCTTGAGCCATCTCTCATTACTTTATATTTGACTTTTAAGGAGCCAGACTTTCTTGTAGTTTTTTAAAGTGGTCTCGAACAATAGTTCTCCAGGCTTTCACAATGGCTGCCTTTTTCAGTCATTTTCAGCCCATTCCTCATACCTGACCATTTTCAGAGGATTTCTGTTTACTTGTTTGTTAAGCTACTTAACAATAATGTTTGAATAGTGTCTGAAAGGTGTGTCCTTAGGAAATAGTGAGGGAAAATCCAGCAAAATTGAGCAAAAAACCTGCCACAGCACAGAACTGTAAAAATTGTTAGCTCAAATTGTCATCAAGGTCAAGAGAGATGTACAACACTGAATGTCTATAGCAATCTGTAAAAAAAAAAAAAAAAAATGGAGTCATTGTCATGGCTTGGGGTTGCTTTTCAGCCAGTTGTGTTGGGGATCTTATCAAAATTGATGGAATTATGAACACAGAAAAGTATCATCAGGTTTGATTTAACACACATTAACATCTGGGAAGTGGCTGATTGGCAAAGGCTTCAATTTTCAGCATGGCGATGATCCCAGTATACTGCCAATGCAGCAAAAGCCTACCTGGAAAGAAAAACTCTATTTTGCCTTATGTATTGTATCTCCATGTTTCAATACATTTTGCATCTAGTTCCTATTTTTCATGCAAACTATAAAGAAATGAAGGGTGACTATAGCCTTTTGCACAGTACTGTAAATTGTGGCTAAAACGTGGTTAAATGTAGTTTGTGATATATATTAGATGATTAATTTGTTTGCTGAATTGTTTTTTGTTTACATGTGGTCAACATTTATACATAAGTATTAAATGTCCCACAGTGTGTCAACTGGTCTGTCATGAGGGACTGCTATCAGTACATGCTGTCTCTGATTTTGATTGCAGATGGTGTTTGTGTGACAAAAATCAATAAATCAGTTTCGTTTAATGAGTCATGGATATGTGTCCACATGCCAAGTCTGAACTTAAGTGCACAGAGGGCCTTGGAAGTTTATCTCTTTGTTTTTGGCTGGTGGATTATAGTGGTTTATCTGAACAGTAACAGATTTGATCACATGTAACGGTCTCAGTTGGAACTGGTGCAGTAAAGTACAGCTACCTAACTGATAGAGAGAATCATACAAAATGCAGAGATTAAAATGTGCTATGAAAAAGGGAATCTGCGCAATGCCTATAAAAGTTCTATCAAGCTTACATGGGTGTTCACTGCAGGTGTTTTCTTGCATTTTTTTCAATATCAGCTGGATGAATTTGGTATGCCATTGCTCCAGCATCTTTTGGCTTTTAAACTAAGGTACAGTTGCTTTATATATAGTATAGTATTCACCATGGCATTTTTTTATTTGTTTACATTACAATCTGCTATTTAAATTGATTTTTTTATCATTATAATGGACCTACACAAAGTATTCCAAATCAGTGAAGTGAAATGAAGATAAAAGTATTTTCCTTAATTGTAAAAAAACAAAAGACAAAAACAAACAAATAAAGAACTACAAGTGGTATGTGCATATGTATTCACCTCTCAGTACTCTGTAGAGCCACGTTTTGCAGCAATTACAGCTGCAGGTCTCTTAGGGTATGTCTCTGTGAGCTTGGCACATCTGGCCACTGGGATTTTGTCCGTTTTTCAAAGCTAAACTATTCCAGCTCCTTCAAGTTGGATGGGTTACACTAGTGTACAGCAATCTTTAAGTCATGCCATAGATTCTCAATTGGATTGAGGTCTGAGCTTTGACTAGGTCATTCCAACACATTAGCATGTTTCCCCTTAAAGCACGTGAGTGTTGCTTTAGCCTCTATCCCAGTCCCTGGAAGACTGAAGCAGATTTTCCCCATGAATTTCCCTGTATTTAGCACCATCCATCATTCCTTCAGTTGTTACCAGTTTTCCAGTCTTTCTCTTCCAGACTTCTGAAGGTAATTGGTAGCGCCAGATTATATCTAGGGGTAAAATTGTTCATGGCAAGGTGGTAAATATATATGTACATGCACCTCTTTTTCTTTTTATTATTTAGATTTTTTTTCCATTTCACTTTACCAATTCGGACTATTTTGTGACGGTACATTACGTCAAATAAAAAAAAAATCTATTTAAATTATAGTTTGTAACACAAAAATAGGAAAAAAACGCCTGTATTTGCATGTTGCGTTCAGCGTGTCTCGAATTTTGTGCTTTCAAGTCAGCCATCAACTGAATTTGATGAAAATAAGGTGTGCCATCTGACGTCAAAGGTGTTTATACTGGCAATAATATATGAAATTTACATTTTAAGATTCAAAACGTGCCTAAATGTCCCATCTTTTATTGTCAAATTTAAATTAAAAGCAAGTGGAAGGTTTTGAGGCGTATCAACAACTTTAAGGGCGGATGTTTTCGTCGTGTCCTGAACGCACAGACCGGGGAGTAAAGTCAGCCCGGTGACGCCTCCTCACTGCGGGAGAGGGCTGGAGATAAAAAGACCGACAGTCTGTCCTCCCACCAGGCAGTACGTTGAATTACTCTGGCGGTGCATGAGAACACATAGAAAACGAAGAGGTTGAGGTATCAGTCCGGAGGAGCGAAGAAAAACCGGCACTTAGCGACTGAAAAAACGCAAAACAGGACTTATTTTTAGCTAGGACAGTTAGCGTCCTGCGCTTTTCTTCTTTGTTTTCGTTGTAAAAGTTAGCCTCTCCTGTTACCTTTGGCTTGGGTTGTCCCCTTTGACTCTCAGCTCGGGGGCTTTATTATTCTTTTTTATCCGACAGAAAGTTTTACCATTAACCTTCGAGCCATCTGAAGACAAATAAAAAGCCCCCAGACAGGTAAGTGTAATCATTTTTTCTTAACGTTTACCTGCTTTTCCTTTATAAATGCCTCATTAAAAATATGGTTCAGAGTGTTTGTGGACCCTGGAAATGACCCCTGACTAGTTAACAGTCTTGAGCCGGCACTCCTCACAAGTTAAGTTCCTTGCTTCGGATTTGGAGGTTAGAAGCATATAACCATGTGCATTTACACATGACTTACGCGCATATTGGTGGACACACCCATAGTGATGTTTTCCCATTGGAAGGACTTGAGTCATACATAGGGTGGCCAGATGTCCCTGTTTATGTCGGGCTGCGCAGCATGTTTATCCCTTGTTTCCCTGTCCCACATCTTGAGAGCCTGTTCCACATTTTTGACTGGTTTTGCAGGTAGGGTAGCCAGATGTACCTCTGCGTGGGACTGCATATCATTTTTTTTTAATCTCTTGTCCCATATCTTGAAACACTGTCCCACATTTTTGGCTAGCTCTGTATATACGCTGACCAATTGTCCCTCTTTATGTGGGGTTGCACAGCATTTTTATCCCTTGTCCCCCTATCCCACATTATGAGAGAATGTCCCACTTGCTGGCTCTACAGGACACGATCTAAAGTCTGACGTTTTCCCCATGTATGTGAAGAAAACAGGAAGGGATTTTTATTACAGTAAAGCAAAGGTTAGCTTGTCTAATACTATGCCAAGCTGGGAAAGTTAAAAATCACCAGAAAGTCACAAGGTTTAAGTGTTTTTGTGAATATGATGGAAACTACCACAAAGGCAATGAAGCGAGAGTATATAATAAAATTCAATTTTGCACAAAGGAAGGTGTGAAATTTTGGCTCAGAAATGTGTTTTTATACATGCAGTCCCATTGAACCCAAAAGACTGTTACCAGACAGAACAGCAGCTGAAATGAGAGTGAAATAAAAGCAAAGACAGGCGTATATAAAGAATCACACACAAGAACCATAAGAACAAACTTAAATTTCTTTTGTGTTCTTATTGTATTTATTTTGGGGAGAGCATCAGAAAAGTTGCATTCAAGTGAAGTATATTTGGCTTTTAAATCATTAATGCTATTCCAGTAACCTGCACAGTTTATTGTATTTTTATTTTTAGTTGGATATGAAATTTCAGGCTCCCTCCCAGCATTGCTAATGTGTCCCACATTCTCCCAAACAAACACAGTTTGTCCCAAATTTAGCTTCTTTGGATCTTGTCACCCTATCTGCTGGACATGCACACTTCTAAAGTCTGGCTTTAACTCAATGCATGTGAAGAAAGCAGGGAAGGCACTTTATTATAGTAAAGTCAGATTTAGCCTGTCTGATGCTCTGTCAGTTAGAGAAAGCGAAATCACCAAAAACTCACAGGCTTAACGATTTTGGTGAATATGATGGAAACTACCACATACAAAATGAAAGCGAAATGCTCAAGTTCTTTTTCAGTTTTCCCCAATGGAAAATGTGACTTGAAATGACACAGTAATGTCTAAAATTTCAGATATGGCTCAAAAAGGTGTGCTATTATATGGATGCATCTCGACTGAAACCCAAAGATGAGTATGAACCGAACAGCAGCTGAAATAACAGTGCAATAAGAGAAAATCAGTATCAGAACACTTTATTAATCCCAAGGGGGAAATTGCTTAAAAACCATTGCCTGAAACCATTAGAACAAGCTTAAGCTTTCTTTTATTGTTATTGCATTTACTTAGTGAGAGAGATGGAAAAGTTACATTGAAATATTATGTTTGGGCTTTACATGTTAAGTGCTAACCCTGTAACCTGCAAACTTTATTATATTTTTATTTCTGAGTTGGTTACGAAACTTTCAGACTACCTACCAGGATTCCTAATGTGTCCCACAATGTCCCACAGAAATGGTGTTTGTCCACATTTAATTTGTTTGGTCATTCATCTATCTCTTTTGCCCACCTCCAGTGGCTCTCTGTGGTTTTGACAAAAAGCTAGATGAACATGAAAATGATCCTCTTAATTTTGCTGAAGCTAGATTGCAACAGCTGCAGTTGACATATACATATGTGGTCCTTAAGTCCCCTTAGCAATGGATTCCAAATTTAAAACCAAAAGAAAAGTTGCTCAGGAAAATAGATAATTTCACAGTGCATGGACAGATTACTCCCATGCTTAATCGTAAGTTAGATCTGCAGCTGGACTTTAGTCAGAATCAGATTGAAACTTTACTGTTTTTGTCTGCTTTTATTTGCTATATTTAAAGCTATAAGCTGATAAGTTGATATTTATTATCAAAGTAGACTCCTTTTAATTTGAATCACTTGCATAAAAACTGGCAGGACTCAACTTAATAAGCTGTATCACCATCAAATAAGATATGAGAATATATAACTTATTTATCCCAAAATTGGGCAATTCTTTGGTTACAGCAGGGGAAAACAGTTAAGAAAATCACAACAAAAAAATAACTAATCGCTTAAATAAGAAGGCATTTTAAGGCCATACAGATTTGTTGGGGTAAAGAATTGACTAAAAGTAGCTCTTTTGATAGTAAAAGCTGCTGACCCCTGCCTGTGTCCAATATGAACTTGCTCATGTGTAGTCCATTAACAGTTAGACTACCACTTGCATAATTCATGACATGATTATTTTTTCTTTGAAGAGGTCGATTGCCATTTGGGTTTCCCTAGTGTATTAGCTTCCCAGGAATACAAGATTACCCCTGGATTTACTATATTCAACACTACATCACAGTCAGACTTTGTCCTTCGGAGAGCATCCATTTGGTCAGCTGTTAGTAACCTTCTTGACTGTTTTAACACTTTCCCATCTGTCACTATTACACTTCAGTAAAACGGCCAACATTTGTTTGTTTCTGTTCAGAGCTGCAGTTAACAGATGACTACATCTACATCCCACAGGCATGTAAATAATTGCTTTTCAAGGAATTGCTTGGAATTGAAATTGGCCTAATTAGTAGAGTTTCAATAAAATCACTGACTAAGACTGAGTCAAGAATTTCAAAGTGACTATGCAAGGCTTTTACCTCTTTTTACAATGTCTATAAAAGGATTAAATGCCTTTGGAGCCCAATATTCTGATTACTGTTTCTGGACCTTTTTGAAACAGTACTGTGTAATGTTCTGCACAGAGAAGGGAGCTCCTGTCTTGATGGCAGCCCAAACAACACATATTTTGAGGTCACGAGATGGAGGCTGAAATTATGATATGATAAACAATATTCTTAGCATATAGACCAGTGTTTTGGGAATTTTATGAAGTACAATGTGAATAAGTTGTTGCATTAAAAAGTGAACAGCTCTGGTTACAGCCATTAAAATATATTTAAACACAACCATTCATTTAGAAATGTTCCTTCAGAACAACTGGAGATATTGTAGGTCAGAACAGGGAGGACTGTGCTTTGCTGCTGATTAGACATGTAAAGTTGCAGTGAATCGCTGACTATATTGGGTCATTTGATGCCAGTCCATCAAATACATCCCACCTGACCATCTCAGATTTGCTTGGAAAAAAATTCCAATTTAAGGGTACACTTCTTAATAGGAATTATTCAAAATTTCAGGTCTTTACTGTTGTCAGTTTTCTCAAAAGAGGAATGAAGGTAGTGATGTTTTTAATTAGACTTGCTTTTTTTTTTGGAGGGGCCCTATCAAAATTCCATCATCTAGATGTGTATCTGGTATTGTAGCTCTGTGAATATAGATTCTCAGGTGTAACCTCCAGTTAACTAAGAATGGTGGAGGCTCACAGTCCCTAAAATGCTTGGATGCTCAATCTGACAGTATATTTGGAGGCCTGTTTTGCAGATATTATATTTAATATATATTTTCAAACCAGCCCAAATCAGGTGACTGTTTTCACAAATACTAAAGCTTGAACTACACACTGAAGTTGGATGAAAGCAAAATCAAGGAGTGAATTTACACTGAGGAGTGGTGTGTTTTGAATCTGTGCTGGGTTGGAGGTTTGTGGGCTTTTTGGCTTTTGTAGCTGTCATGTCGCTGTAGTTGACTGGTAATAAAAATGTCTTTTTCAAAACAAGGTTAAAGCACAGTCGGTGTCATGTAAACACATAATAGAGCATTGCTTCACTCTGTTTACTAAGAGTAAAGTCAGCCAGGTTTCCCATGCTGCAGACTCTAACCTGTCAAAGAAAGAAGCTTAGGGGCTGAGCATACGCTATTCATATTTCAGTGTATTTCTGTGTATGCAATTGTGTTCATGAAGTGCGCAGAATGCTTTTTTTTGTATACTGTAATAAAGAATTTGTAGTTGATTAAGGATCCCCTTTTAGTTGGATACATATTAGGTTTGTTCCAGCTTTGCATAGTACTTATCTGGCATATCTGCATCTGTAGAAAAGCCATACCAAACATTTATAATTCCAGTGCAGAGCAGATCCTGTTGCTACATGAAAATGTTGTTTGTTTAGCACTACATAAAGTCATTGTGAAGCCACTTCTTCATTTAATAGTTTCTCATGGGATCTTGTCAAATGGGAGCCTGCTGACAGAGCATGTCACAAAATTACTTACTTTACTTCTCACCCAGCAAATTTCTTTGAGTACTTAAAAAAAAAAAAATAAATAAATAAATATATATATATATATATAAATTTT
>VUQH01041297.1:0-14429 GCA_015106775.1 Etroplus canarensis
CCCCATGTGTTACGGCTGCATGTCATTGAATGTTGTCTTCTCTCTCATAGTCTGTGTCTCTCTTTGCTCCCCTTTCTCTCTTCTCTGTCCCCTCACCCCCAACTGGTCGAGGCAGATGGCTGCCCCTCTCTGAGCCTGGTTCTGCCAGAGGTTTCTTCCTGTTTAAAGGGAGTTTTTCCTTCCCACAGTCGCCGAGTGCTTGCTCATAGGGGATTGTCTGATTGTTGGGGTTTTCTCTCTAACGCTGTAGTATCTTTACCTTACAGTGTGAAGTGCCTTCAGGTGACTTGTTGTGAACTGGCACTATATAAATAAAATTGAATTTAATTGAACTACAAGTATTTTTAGGTTGAATCTGAGTTCAGTAGTTCACAGGTCACAGATCAGAGCAAATCAGAATCAGACCCTTTGCCAAATATGTTTTCCCATGCAAGGATTCCACTTTAGAGTCAAGCAATTAGAGGAAGAACAGGGTTCTTTTGTTTATGCACCCCAGAGCAGACAGAATTAAGAGCAATTTAACTTCTTGAGAAGTCTTGGATGATGAAACATGGCTATGCCAAGAGACTAAAGGTATTTTAAATATTTTTAAAGAGTTAAATGGCCTTTCTGGGGTGCTTAAAGTTAAACCCTTTCACGTTCTAATCTGTGATCCAGAGCGTGAACCCACGAGCCACCCACTCCCAAAACATCACTCTAAAATCTACATTTGTCTGATAGTAGTTGCACATGTTGCACTTTATTTATTTATTTTTAACTTAAATTTTAAACTGTGAAAAAAAAACCCTCCTGTCATATGTTTATATGTTGCACCAGGTCCTGGAGAAACGCCATCTCATTTCACTATGTTCTGCGACAGCTATATGTGGTTTGAAATGACAACAAAGCTCTCTTCTTGAATCTTGAATCTACTGGAGTTCACCCATTATGTGATTCCTGTAAACAATCAGAGTGAGACCTCTTCCATGCCTCTGCCTCTCTGCAGCAGGAGCTCAGAGAGGAGGAGGATGAGGAGAGGACAGAAAGGCAGAGCAGAGAGTGGGCGGGGGAACAGAGGAAGGAGAAAGAGACAGAGTGGTGAAGAGGGAGGCATCGTCTCACTGATGCTGAGTCACATATCAGAGCGAGACCACAGCTGCATCCCATGAGTCTTTGGGAATAATGGAGGAGCTTGAACACACCTGCCCTCATCCCCGGACGGTAGGGCATCCGCGCCTGTGTTTGCTCTGGCCTTGCAGGGCGCAAAGAGTGTGTGTGACAGAGAGAGGGAGACAAAGGGTCTTGCTTTGGCCCCCTGTTATGAAACGGATCCCTCATAGCATGTGGCTGTGGGAGATGCTGAGTGGGCAGTGTGTGGGTGTATTTGAGTGAGCTGCCAAAGGAGGAAGCGGGGTCCACACAGCAGAAAAACAGCTTGAATGTCCTGCTGAGGGGACATTGCCGCAGTGAGGACACAGAAGCTCCTGTGTTTGGATACTCTCTCTTACCTTTGCTGAAATTTCTCATCCTGGTGTAATTTGTGGCTTTAATGCTTTAACAAAATCTCCATTTTGTCTTCCTCACCTGTGTCTTCACTCCTGCCTGTCCTTTATTCTTGTGAGGCAGTCTCGTCCTGACTGTTGTTCTCTCATGCCCTGCGTCCCCCATTCTCCTCTCTTTTCCCCCAGCCTTAATCCTTCTTATGCCAGATGTTCTTTGCTTGTGCCAGAGTGGGCTTTACTGAGTGCTCACACCACCCATCCTGATAGGTCCTTATACTCCTGGTCACTTAGTTTAGGCTTTACCATCTGCTCTGTTCAATGTTTCTTCTCCTTCAGCATCTTGTTGTGTTCTGTTGCAGCTCTGATGACTCTAATTTAATCCTGATACCTCCATATTGTAAAAGTACAGGACAGTATAACATGTAGGGTGACCAGATATCAATCTTTATGTGGAACTACACAGCATCTTTATTCCTTGTACCCTTGTCCTACATCTTGAGACAATGTCCCACATTTTGACTGGCTCTGCGGGGCATGCACTTTTCTAAACTCTGGCTTTTACCCAATGCATGTAGAGAAAGCAGAGAAGACTTTTTTATTGTCATAAAGTGCAGGCTGTCTAATGCTGTGCCCTTCGGGGAAAGTTACAAGCCACCAGTGGTGATTCTAGAGTCTGTGGGGGCCCTGGGCAAAAATTTACGGGGGTCCCTCCACCCACCTTTCATCACCATTATGTTATAATTAATCTGACAGTATAATACTGTAACTCCTAGATACTGCTGGACTTGTTCACACTGTGGCTAGGAGATGTAGACACACCAGGAGGCTTTGTTAGGTAACTAATGTTAACCCTAGTCCTGCCAGCTATATGACCAGCTGGACGACTGGCAGTGAATGAAAACACTGGAAGTGATCAATACATAGATGATTGGCAATACACAAATCTTATCTGGGACATCAATAATATTGAGGTCGGGCAGTACTAAGGTTAAACATCAAAGTAAACAAAAGAAATAATGTGATGCTAGTGGAAGCCCCATATTTAAGGTTAGACTAGCAACATTTAGTTATTTAGCAGTATATGTAATCATTATTATTTGCCCCACTCACCATTCTTGTTTTTTTCTCCTCTTCCTTACCTGGTGGCAAACAATGCCTCTGCAAGTCGCCAAAAAAGTCACAAACTTTGTGGATTTTGGAGAATATGACAGAAGATAGAAAGTTTATAATGAGAAACAAAGTTTTGGTCTCTTTTGCAAGAGTTTTTTTTCAGTTGTGCACAAAAGAAAATATGATGTGAATTGACACAGTATATGTGTGTGTCACGATTAGTTAAAATTGCTAAATTGATCAGATATGGCTCTGAAAATGCATGCCAAACTATGGATATATCCCTAAACCAAGAGATGGCTACCAGACAGAACAGCAGCTGAAATAAAAGAGAATACAGGAGTATATAAAGACTATCACATGAGACCATAAGAATAAACTTAAGCTTCCCTTGATGTGTATTGTATTTACTTTGCAAGCAAGTTGGAAAAGTTACAGTCAAATGTAATATATTTGGCCTTTAAATGCTAGATGCCAATACAGTAAGCTATACAGTATAATCTATTTTTATTTTTAAGTTATGTATGAAATTTTCAGACTACCTCTCAGCATTGCTAATGTGTCCTGCATTGTCCAACCCAAGCACAGTGTTTGCCCCAATATTCAGTTTGTTGGGATCTGGCTTATTAACATGACAAGAATTAAAACATTGATCATGATAAGGATGTGCAAGCAAACTAAAGGTAGACACAAAAGTGGTCTCACATCTACAGCATTGTTAAACATTAATGTTTTCTTTCTCTTTCTTTTATTTGTAATTTCACCTGCTTTATTTTATGGCTTTTTTCAGTGATCCATATATTGAAATAACAATTAATCTACTACAGATTCGCCCATAATCCATAATTAAACGTTTCTCTATCACAGTGTCTTTTAAGTGCAACCCAGATGCTTCTCTTAGAAGATCTTCTTAACTTGGGAAGCTGACACTTTCTGGCTGCAGTACTGTCTGTAAGCATAATGCCATTATACAACAATAATTGACGTATCTGGGCAAATTACTTTCCATCAAAATGTCCAGTGAAAACTTTAGTTTTTTTTAACTGTTATGTTTTGTTGTCAATAAAAAAAAAATTCTTTTGAAAGTAACAAAAAACTGTATGTATGTGTATTGGAAGCCTTTCCGTCTTTCCTTAAACTAGGCTTGATTATTTTATGAGGAGAACATAATGCAGAAAAGAGTGCAAAGCATTGCATGTCTATGTAAACTCACTGGCCACTCCATTAGGTAAACCTGTTCAGCAATGAATCAGTCACATGGCAGCAATTCAGTTCATTTGGGCATGTAGACATGATCAAGAAAACTTGCTGAAGTTCAAGCTAAGCATCAGAATAAGGACGAAAGGTGATTTAGGTTGCTTTGAATGTGGCATTGTTGTTGGTGCCAGATGGGTTGGTCTGAATATTTCAGAAACTGCTGATCTACTAGGATTTTCCTGCACAGCTATCATTAGGGTTTACAGAGAATGGTCCAAAAAGAGAAAATATTCAGTGAGCAGCAGGTCCCTGGGCCAAAATGCCTTGTTGATGCCAGAGGTCTGAAAAGAGTGGCCAGACTGCTTCAAGCTGATAAGAGGGCAACAGTAACTCAAATAAACACTAATTAAAACCAAAGTATCAGAATCAGAATACTTTATTAATCCCAGGGGGAACCTGTATATGCAGAAGAGCATCTCTGAATGCACAACACATCAAACCTTGAAGCAAATGGGCTACAGTAGCAGAGGACCATGCTGGGTGCTGTCAGCCAGGAGCAGGAAATCAAAGGTTCACCAAAACTGGACAATAGAAGATTGGAAAAACGTTACCTGTCCTGATGAGTCTCGATTTGTGCCATGACGTTCAGGTGGTAGGGTCAGAATTTAACTTAAACAAGTCGAGAGCATTGATCCAGCTTGCCTTGTATCAACAGTTCTGGCTGGTGTTGGTGGTAGTGTAATGGTGTAGGGGAAATTTTCTTGGTACACTTTAGGTCCCTTAGTACCAACAAAGCATCATTTAAACACTGCAGCCTAAGTGAGTGTTGTTGCTGGCTATCCATACCTATATAACTGCAGTGTACTGATCCTCTGGTGGCTGCTTCCAGCAAGTTAACACACCATGTCACGAAGCTCAGTCATCTTATACTAGTGTCTTGAATATAACAGTGAGTTCACTGTACTCAAATAGCCTCCACATTTACCAGATCTAAGTTCAATAGAGTCATCTTTGGGATATGGTGGTGTGGGAGAGTCCCATCATGGATGTGCAACTGACAAATCTACAGCAAGTGTGTGATGCTATCATGTTAATATGGATTAAAATCTCTGAACAATGTTTCCAATACCTTCTTGAATTTATACTGCAAAAAATTAAGGCAGTTCTGAAAGCAAAAAGGGGCCCGACCCAGTAAAAGCAAGGTCTACCTAAATAAAGTGGGTGGTGAGTGTATATGCCTGTCTAATATAGATTCAATTTTTTGGTAAAAAAAAATTATTCATCCCTGATTCATCCTTGAGCATTTTCCAAAGTTAGAAAGTTACAATCATTTATGCATGTGTCACCATTAGGTTAACTTCCTTAATTACTTATGATAAATGATCTCCAACACTGAGACAGGATCAATCTGGATCTAACAGAAAATGACATTGTGAAGAATAATATGAATGTTTTTCTTCATTTCAGACAGGTGACCTTTTCGCTTAGAGTCACAGTTTATCAACTAGTTTTTAATCATTGTCTGATCAGCTTTCTATAGTGTGTCTGGATGCGCTCTCATAATTACTCTCTATCTCTTACAGTAACCACATCAAGTGACATGAATGACTTCAAGTGCCGTCTAATCTCATGCATATGGCAAATTTCATGCAAGTACTGTGGCTCTTTCTGAACTTGTGTCTGACTGAAAGACATCACTGCAACAGACTGATGAAGCCAGCAACAAATCCCATGTGTGAAAGGGGCTATAGTGATGTTACTTAATGTTTAGACTCAGACTGCATAGAGGTCAAATTCATAAACAGTCAATAATATTAAAATCTGTTGTTGAAACCTGAATCAGGATTTATTTGTATGCAATATTCATGAAATTGGGGGAAATCACTGTTACGTATCTAGTTGACAACACAATGTACGTATGTTTTTTGAACTGTCAAAAATACCCCAGGGTCTACATCAAAGCTTGGGTGATAGTTGCAATAAGAACATAGCACCTCCAAGATGTAGTGGAACTGAGACACCGCTGATGAAATCAGTTTTCATTTGTACTTTTCCTGCTACAGTCAAAAAGTCGGCAAAGAAAATCAGTGTGGGGCTTGATTTACTATTTACTGAAGTCTAGTATTAAGACTTCTATTATATTTTGCATATGTTTTTATGCTTTTCTAAGTACCCTTTAAAAAAACTGTGAGAAACTCAGGGTCAGTGCCTCAAATTTAAGGCTTCTATATAAAGGTGACATGTTTCTTTTTTGATTCATGGCAGTTGAATACTGTATTGCAGGTTTAATCAAATTGCTTTCATGTCAGTTTAGATTACTGTGCACCACAAACAAAATTAATTTACCTGCCGTAGTATTGGAGTAATTTTATGAAAATATAAAAAACATGTACATGGCTTGGAAATTGTGGCAACTCTGATTTTGTAAAACCTCTGCCTCCCGGCTCTGTGTTTTGTTACCATTTGATACCTTTTGCCTGTCAAGTTCACTGGTTTGTCTCCATGCCAGACTGGTTGCTGTGCTTGGAGGATATGTTGATGTCAGGTGCCTGTTTTGTCCACAGAGACTGACTCTGTCGCCATGTTTTCGTCCTCCTCTCACACTCCCACAGCTTTCTGCTCTGTGCTGAATCTGATTCCCTTTTACCAGTGTGAATGAGATTCAGTGAATATCCCATGCAGTCAACAGATGGCACAGAAAGACAAGTTTTCAGGCAGGCTGATGCTGCGACACTTTAACCTTGATACAGCTTTGACACGCAAACAAGCACCCTCATCTCACCTGTCCTTTTTTTGTTCTGTCTTTGTTTCCATGTCCTTACCTTGTTCACTTCACCACACAAGTGCCTTTGGATCAGTAGTGCTGCCCTTGCTATCTGTGTTGTCATGTTAATGCGCACATAGGTTACAGAGAAGTAAATGTCTGACCACATACACTCATTGATCAATAACGCTGAGTAGAGCTCTGTCTGCCTCAAATTCTATTGCCCCGATATGGAGCAGGCATCAGCTGTGGTCGATAACTTAATGGAAATTACAGTAACTGGGAAGGGTGTGGAAAGGGAGGCATGCTGCGTGCCCCTGAAGTGATAGATGGGTGTGCTTCTCTGTATAGGAATGTCACATGCTTTGGGTGCTGAAATAACTATCATCAGTCTCCCTCATCCATGCTATGAATAACCCGGTCATTCTCTGTCTCAGACACTCACCGAGCCTGCCATCTTTGCCAGTGAGACCAGCTGTGACTGTCGTGCGCCTCATGAGAAACTCACCATTGCGCAGGCCCGCAAAGGCACCCCAGGTAGACCTCCTTCTGTTTGGTTTCCTTCTCTTTTACACATGGCTTTCTCCCAGCTTTGATGCTTTTCTTTAACCACTTCATCTGCATTCCTCTACTACGTCTCCTACTATACTGTTCGATTATGATTACTGTTATTACTCCTTTGTCTTTTCTGCTACTACTGCCACTGCTACTATTGCTTTTCTGCTGTCACTGTTACTGCTTGTGCTTCTGTTCTCGGTGTTGCTTCTTCTGAAGTTTCACTCTCACAACAGCTACTGTATTCATGCCCAATCCCTCCCATGTATTGTTGTCTACTTTTGCTGTGCTTACTATGGTGTTTCCATGCACTCTTTTACTTGCACTGCTACATAAAATATAGTATGTCACATTATGGTATGTGTTATATTGTAAGATAATTGGACTGAAAGTCAGTATTTATTATAGGAGTTGAATTACACATTGCAGTAGTTTGGTAGGGATTCAACTACATTCATTACTTCCAGCAGTGAGGGTTCTTTCTTTCTTTCTTTCTTTCTTTCTTTCTTTCTTTCCTTCCTTCCTTATCCAGGGTCTAAATTCTCTCATGGTGTGCAGGGAGTATTCTGCAAGCAGTTTCTGACAGCTCTACTATTTACATAGGGATCCAGATATTCCGATTACTTTTTCGTAGATCATTGCAAAAAACAGATAGTTTTCGATCATGTAAATGTGAATGTTTCAGTGGTGTTTTTTGCTGTCATTTGCCTTTTTGGATTATATTTTTTACTGTGTGCATTGTCCACTTGATAGTTTGTTTGTTTTAACTTGTTTTTCTGAGTATTTTCAGCAAAGTAAACTATATTTCTCTTCAGTGTAGCTTTGCTGTAGTTCAGTTACTCTCAGTGAGAAGTAGCTGGTAACTTGCAAAATTCTAAGTATTTTTCCCAAAGCTGATCACTGCTAATGATAGTAATTTGCTTCAAAATCTCTCAGTTAAAAATTAGTTGGGATTATTCACCGGTATAAACCAATCAAAATGATGTAAATGCCCACTGCACTTTTTTCATATAGGTCTATATATTTTCATTATCTCATTTATATCTTCTATTATACAGTTTTAACTTTGAATGTTTATGTGACACTGCACTTTTCACATATAGGTTTTTACATTCTCATTTCCTGTCCTTCGTATTTATATATATTTATAACAAATGGCGTGTCTGTGAATGTACCTTTCGGCTGCTCCCTTGTATTCTCCACCAAGGGGTCGCCACAGCGGATTAATCTGCACTGGTAATTTGGCAGAGATTTTACGCCAGATGCCCTTCCTGACGCAACCCTCCATGGTGAGAGGGGCTTGTGTCCCCACCTGGAATCGAACCAGGGACCTTTCGCTTCAAAGGCAAACACGCAAACCACTACGCTACCAGGGACACTAACAAATGGCGTGTCTGTAATGTAAGCAATTTCCCCTGTGGGATTAATAAAGGATTTTGATTCTGATTGACTTGTTATTACAGCAAAAGCACAGGTAATTTGATCATGCTTGTATTCCACTTTAAGAAAGGGGTTTTAAATGGAGATGTGCAAAATGGTGGGAAAATAAATTCAGTTTGGGGAATGAAGAAAGAATTTTGTGTTTGTGTTTAGGCTTGTGACTGGAAGCTACATGAACTGTTACTTCAGTAACATTCCTTTGCACTCAGGGGTGCTCACCTGTTTCCATGTTGTTGTACTGTGTTTTATTTGTAGTGGACCGGCCAGTCAGAGTCTACGCAGATGGCATCTTTGACCTGTTCCACTCTGGACATGCTCGTGCTCTCATGCAGGCCAAAAATCTTTTTCCCAACACCTACCTCATAGTAGGAGGTAAGATACACGACAGCCCATACAGATGTGTCTAACTGATTTGATTTGATTTATACAAGTCCAGTCTTGGTATTTAATAGCCACATCTCATATAGGTTTATGTTTCCTCTCCTTGTTCTTGGAACAGTATGCAGTGATGAGCTGACCCATAAGTACAAGGGCTTCACAGTCATGACAGAGCATGAACGTTATGAGGCGCTGAGACACTGCCGCTATGTTGATGAGGTTTTGAGAGATGCACCCTGGACTCTCACGCCTGAGTTCCTTGAGAAACACAAGGTGCGTGTGTGGGGTAGTTGGAATTATCCAAGCATTAAACTGCATGAAAAATCCAGGGGCTGTGTTCACAAAGCATAAGGGCCAAATGAGAAACTTATAGCTCAAAATTTGCTTCAGCAGTCCGTTAGGTCTTGCTGTTTTTGATCAGTGAGCGATATATAGATTTTTAGTTACACAAACTTACCCACAAATAACAGATTTACAATCACCTAAATGCTACAGGCTATGTGAGCAATTAAATAAAATTAAAATTTACTGTTAGTTTAATTTCATTACATTTCATTTTTTTTACATTTTAAATCAAATCCAATTTAAGTATAATCCAGTTAATTAATTTCAATGCTGTCACGTGTTCATATGTATTGCCTATCACCTGTAAACTAATAACTGTAGACAGTGAGTAAATTATTTCAGATCTCTAGTGACGAGATGAGAGTGAATACGGCTCCAGTTTTTTGGTTCTTGTGTGTGAAATGATGCGTTTATGACCAAATCCTATCATGTTCTACTTAAGCATGTATATTTTGCAGGAGCCAATCTTGAAAGACTTAATGTCTGTCTACCAGTGTTGTGTTTTCTGCCATGCAGTATGTGTCCTTTGATTGTTTCTCAGATCGATTTTGTGGCTCATGATGATATTCCATACTCCTCAGCAGGAAGTGAGGATGTTTATAAACACATCAAGGAGGCAGGTCAGTGTGTGATGATTAAAAGAACATAAAATAACTGTTTTTCATCTTAAAGCATACCCTAAGCAGTTCTTAAATTTAGTGTGCTGTTTTGTGTGCATATCAGGGATGTTTGTGCCCACACAACGGACAGAAGGAATCTCAACCTCTGACTTGATTACGAGAATTGTCAGAGACTATGACGTCTACGCCCGACGTAACCTTCAACGGGGCTACACGGCCAAGGAACTTAATGTTAGCTACATTAATGTAAGAGCATGATAGATTCTACATCAGCTGCAGTTACTTTATTTCTAAACATTGCATCAACCCAGATTTATTAAGAAAAAAACATTAAGGATGCAACAACTGTGAAATTCTGGCTTATGCTGCTAAAGATGTTTAAAATAACAATTTGGTTGATTAAAATTTAACAGTTAAACTGTTTGAAAAAATTAAAAAGCTTTGAAATCTTTTAGCTCTTCATCATGCCATCATTGAACATTTGGCAAGCACTAAATGCTGATATGACACAATGAATAAAATTTGGTTAATGACATTGATAAATACCTTTGTATTTGCTGATACACTGATATCAGTCAATGCAGCCAATATAAGATGACACCAATGTTTGTTATATATTGGTGCATCCCTAAAAAAGATCAAGATTATAGTATCACTTGAGTATAATTCTTATAAGAATATCGTTTAAGTGTGTATATATTTTGAAAGGAAGCAGGTTTCCTTCTTCTAAAGTAGTAAAGGGAAAGGTCTTCAGCTGTTGTGCAACACAGCTGGATGTACCTTAATTTGCGATGCAACTGCATGCAAAAAAAATCCACACAAAGCTCCAGGTTGGAAAACTTGCCTCAAACGGATCTTCTTATTTAGATTATTAAGGAAACCAAAGAAAAAATTTTGGTTGAGGTTCTGGTTCTCCAAGCATGTATTTGTTTGTAACAAATACATGCTCATTCTGCCAAAAGAGCGATGCACTAACGCTGTGACGAGGTGTCTGTTGTTTGTCCACAATTTACAAGAATTCCTACTCCTCCTTGGTATTAGCCAGATTTTACTGAAACTTACACACAATGCACAGCAATGTCTCTATAATGTAGTGGTTTGCACGTGTACCTTGCAAGTGAAAGGTCCCTGGTTTGAGTCCAGGTGGGGACACAAGCACATCCCACCATCAGAGGGTTGTGTGATCTGGTGTAAAACCTATGCCAATTTATCGATGCGGCTACATCTGCTGAATGGTGACCCCTTGGGGAAATAGAAGGGAGCAGCTGAAGTTGCTAAATGCACAATGACCACCTAATGGGTATTCACCCAGATTGTGCTCAAGGTTACATTTGTCCTCTTTAGCATTTTCACAAGAGTCACTACTCCTCGTAATGTTCATAAAAATGTTGGTGTGTGCCCCTCTGCCATCTGTACTTAAATGATGTCATTAAGTTTTAATGACGTCTTAAATTAGGTTAGGACCAGTCAAGAACTAGGGCGGTTGTCCTGGATATGACTCTTTCTGAGCCTCCTTGACTTCTCAATGGATTTTAATTCTCATTAGTTTGTGCAATACAGGCAACCAGGGACAAGAAAGCTTATCACTTTCTTTCTGTGCTTTTCACATTACAGTAGCCCGCAAATTACGATGGATCGTGAGCTGGATGAGATATCAGAATACTTTATTAATCCCAGGGGGAAAATTACTCACTTAGACATCAAAAAAACAAGATAAACATAACAGACTGATCTGATTTTCATCTACATTTGATCCCCTCAGGAGAAGAAATACCGGTTACAGAACCAAGTGGATCGCATGAAGGAGAAAGTTCGTACAGTTGAAGAAAAGAGCAAACATTTTGTTTACCGTGTGGAGGAGAAGAGTCACGACCTCATTCAGAAATGGGAGGAGAAATCCAGAGAATTTATTGGGAATTTCTTAGAACTATTTGGACCTGATGGGACATGGGTAAGAAACTCTTTAACCAAGAGAAAACTAGTTCTAGTTATAAGTCACTGTATTTCTTCAGTTGCTGTGCTGTGCTGTGCAGCGTCAGACATTACTTGATATTAAAATGCTTACCATTCATTCGAATTTCTTTTTTCAGAAATTTTAAATAATTTTTTTTTGGTGTACAAAAGTTTAAGTTTTATTGCATATCACTCATAGTTTGTGAGTGATCGTTGTGCATTTCATCATTTCTTTTCCCTCTGTCTCTGCACAGAAACAGGTGTTTCAGGAGCGCAGTGGTCGAATGCTCTCCTATGCTCTGTCTCCCAGAGAGTCACCTTGCAATAGCCCTCCACGCGAGCTGTCCCCCCTGCGCTCTCCCTCTCCCCCGTCTCCCCCTGTCCGTTGGCACAACGCGCGGCCCTCGCCCCCTACCTCCCCTAAAGGAGCATCAGCCTCTATAAGCAGCATGAGTGAAGGTGATGAAGATGAGAAGTAGATGGACTGCTTCACACATAAACACACACACACTTCATTCACTGTCTGCGAAGTGGTCACACACTCACAAATACACATACATACTTCTACAAACACTGGGTGAAAAACTGAAACAGTTATCCTCAAAGATGTTGCAAATATGCAATGTAGACGGTGATCACGGGAAATGTAGTTCTGAGCTGCAGAGCTAAGAAGCCATCACTGTCTCTATTGTGTTGGCAACCAAGCAGAGAGGAGGAAGAGGATTTTATAAGGACAAGAATCCTGTGCAATATCTTTCAAGATGATTTGCACCAATAGAGACTGTCAAACAGCCTGCTTATAATATCACCACATTGTTTTTTTGTCCTGTTATGTGAAATTATCATTTTCTCTTTAAGATGCCAAGTTTTCTTGTAACTACTGTGATCACTAGAATAGGCACAAAGTTACAGAAACAGCTTGTCTTACATTCAGTCCTACAGGTCACGTAAACTGAAACCAGTTTCTTGTGTAATTTTGTGGTAGATAAACTGATGGAAATTAAAGGAGAGACCCTGAATAAAGTAGAATAGCAGAGGCAACACTTGGATAACCTCTTTGCACTCAAACACATGGCCTGTGCTGTTTTAGTCCAGATTCACAAAAATGATTGCTGTGATATTCAAATGAAATTCTCTAAATTACAGTGAGCCCGGAAAAAGCCTGTATATTATGCATTTTTTTCCCTAAAACATAGATGATAGGTGCAATAAACAAAAAAGTAAACCCCAGTTAAATAAAGAAAAAGTGACGTACCTTCACCTGCTTCCATGTGCCTCCCTAAAGGGTTGCTACAGCAGATTCATCTGCACAGAGAATTTGGCAGAGATTTTACCCTGGATGCTCTTCCTAATGCAACCCTCCCAGTGTTGGAGGGGCTTGTCTCCACCTGAACTCAACCTGGGGATCTTTTGCATGCAAGGAGAATGTGTAAACCACTACAATACTGAGACACATAAAAATAAAGATCATTTTTAAAGCTCATGTGTTTTCACATGGTTGTAAGAAAAGGCCTACGCCAAGAAGACAGACAGACAATAAAATGAGCCCTTGAGGCTTACTGCACCAAATATTGAGATGAAATGGAAAAACAGCCTTCATTTATTAACCTCTTGAATGTAAATTGCATCTTTTAGACTCCACAAATGTTATAACGTTCATCTGTAGCCATACAGACACTCAAATCTTTTAATACCACAGCCATTCAGTAGCCCTCACAAATGTTTCCTATTATCTATTAAAAGGGAACACTTGTGGATTTTCACCATAAAAGCCATGTAATTTTTAGCAGTTTTCCTCGATCTAGCGGAGATTTTTTTTTGGCTCTTTGGAATATGATGTCAGCCATCAATAAAACCCTGACAAACCCTGATGATACTTGAAATATCTGTAAGAATTAAAGCTCTCTGGGTGAACTGTCAGGTTTTCAAACGCCTGAGCATAGCGCTGTTTTCTTCGCGATTGTTGGAAACGTATGTAGAAACTCTTTTGTTCATGTCTGCCTGAGCAGACCTCTCTTCCACCCCAACAACACAATAAATACCCTATAATGCAATGTAGAGACCATAATGTCCTGTACGCACTACATGTTAATCTGCACTATATGTACAAACTTTGGGAATGTGTGTCTTTTTTTTTAAGCTGAATTAATTTTAATGTTCAAATGGCCTAAAATGTAAATAAAAAATGTATAACAATGTGAACTGGACTATGCAGTTTCTGGAGTAACTAGATGGGATTGTTGCTATTGTTTTTTTTTTTTTTGTTGTTGTTGCTAAAAAGTTAAAGCTGAATGTGCTGGACAAAAAAAGGAGCTAAACAGATGAATCAGCAAACGAGCAATTGGAAGAAGAGGAAAGAACTCCAGTGATGGTCTTTGAGGTTTTACTCTGAAAATTTTGGTGTTTCTGTTTTCCTGCACTGTGGGTCAACACTAAAAGACACAGACAGACAGGCATACAGAACATTGGTTTAGATAAGTGAAATTTATGTAAACCAATTTCAGGCAAGGTCTTTACATTAGATTGAAAAGTAATCATCCAAAACAGAGGCTTGGACTGTTAAATAATACAATCAAGATGACAGGC
>VUQH01041298.1:0-19773 GCA_015106775.1 Etroplus canarensis
TGCCAAGGGCAAACAAAAAGACTTTGATAAACTCTAGGAACCATATATGAATATCATGATAAATGAAAGAGCTAGATTTTTCTGAAATGATTTGCAAATGCTGTAAAATGTAGCCCCCCCATTTTCTTTCTTTCTTTCTTTCCCTCCCTCCCTTTTTTAAAATTATTTTATTTTTTATTTATTTTTTTATTTTTATTTTTTTTTTATTTATTTTTTTATTTTTTTATTTTAATTATTTTCTTTCATAATTTGTTAATTAATCCAATTTCATTACATTTATTTGAATTGAAAAATTATGCAAGGGTATGCAGTTTGTGTGTGTAATATGTATATATTATGTGTTTGTGAAAAATTTTGAAAAAGACAATAAACATATTGGCAAAAAAAAGTATTCTGAATCTGATAAATAACTCATGATTTTAAATGGAATGTTATAATATAAAATGGAATGAAGAGGCCAATTTTCAGCAGCCATCATTCCTTTTATGGCACATTGTGCTACTTAATTCACATTTATCTCAGTAAGAGTCTGATTGTTCATGTTAGAACAGCTGAAGACCATTGAAAGCATGTGGGATATCATGCTGATTTAAGAAGCAATACATTTGGCTAACTTTCCTCAATCTTTGTCAGTTTGATTAGAGTCTCAAATGCCCCCACAAAACAGATCTTTCTTTTGAATGTCATCAGATTCTTACCGTAAATGCAGGCTGTTCCACATGGGAAATCACCAGAAAACTTAAAATTTCATACAACAGAGTATACTACTCTCTGCCTTCATAAATGCATCATGCCATTGGAACAGAATAGTGACTGCTGCTGAAAATGGGCCTCTGTAATCCTGCATAGATACAATTAGGTCTATAAGTTTTGAACAATGACACATTTTTTTTGGTAATTTTGCCTCTGTACACCACTACAGTGACCTAAGTGCAGACATTCAGCTTTAATTTAAAGGGTTTAACAAATGAATTGCATTAAATATTTAGGAATTACAATTATTTTTATACATAGTCCTCCAGTCAGAGGCTCAAAAGTAATAGGACAAACTAGCATAATATTAGGCATAATGCTTTTTAATACTTGAATGAAAATCCTTTGCACTCAGTGAGTGCCTGTCTAGAAGCCATGAATATCACCAAATGCCATGTTTCTTCCCTTGAGATGCTGTGCCAGGCCTTTACCGCAGATGCCTTCAGTTGCTGCTTCTTCATGGGCCTCTCTGGCTTCAGTTTTGTTTTCAGTACCTATAAAGCTGCTCTATTGGGTTGAGATCAGGTAACTGCCTTGACTATTGATGAGTATCTAAATTCTTTGCCTTGAGAAATTCATGGGTTGCTTTTGCAGTATGCTTTGGGCCATTATCTATTTGCACTGTGAAGCAAGCTCATCTTGCTTTTATCTGTCAAAAGATTTTTTTTTTCCAGAGCTAAGCAAGCTCTGGAAAGATCTAATCCGACTCTTTTGTTCTTGGGTGTAACCAGTGGATTGCACCTCGTTGTTCTTATCTGTATTTGCATTCATTACAGTGATTCTAGATTGTAGACTTTGACAAGGATATACCTACTTCTTTGAGAGTATAGTTGGCTTTGATAGATGTTCTGAAGGACAGAATGTTGTGATCAGCCACTCTAGTTGTCTTGCGTGGTCTTCTAGGACTTTTGGGGTTGCTGAGCTTGAGAGTGCATTCCTTCTTTTCAAGAATGCTCCAGACTGCTGTTTTGGCCACTAATAATTTTTTTTGCTGTCTGTCCGATAGGCTTATTTTGGTTTTTCAGTCTAACAAGGCCTTCTACACTTGTGTCAGCATCTTTCTGGACCTCATATTGATAGCTTCACTGATCAGCTACCAAATGCAAGTTCAACACTTGCAATCAACTCCAGATCTTTCAGCTGTTTAGTTTGTCATGGAATAACAAGGGAAGAAGTCTCACCTTGGTGTGAAACTGCTTTTCAGTCAATTGTCCCATTATTTTTGACCGTTTAAAATGGAGGACTGTGTATAAAAATGGCTGAATTTCCTAAACAGTTAATGCAATTATTCTAAATTAAAGCTGAATGTCTGCACTTCGATCACATATTGATTGCTCAATTTGGTACACAGGTAAAATTACAAAAAGTGGCATTGTCCCAAAACTACTGGACCTGACTGTATTCCATTAGAATTCATAATGAATGAAGTAATTATTGTCATTTGCAACATTTCTGACTAGTTTCACATTAGATGAAAACAAAAACATTTCAAAGTGACACCAAATGCACTCAAAAACAGAACTTCTTACAATCTGACAAATAGAACAAACACATTGTCAGCATATAATGCATTGTTAAATACATAGAGTAAACAAATGCTGTTTGGACCTTAAAGGGCACCACTGTCTTTTAATCCAGTAATAGAATATCACATTTTTATTATAATGCTATTATTTCCTTCTTCTTGGAGAAGTCATTTATTTGTAGGGAAATTTTTACATGAGGGTACTTGAATAAAAGAATAGCCAGTTAAAGGGAATAGGCTCTCCAAGGACACAATTTGGTCCTTGGAAAGGGGCAGGGAGTTCTTCCTTTCCACCACTGCCAAGTGCTTGTGCATATTGTAATACTATAAGATCTTTACATTACAATATGAAGTGCCTTAAGGTGACTATGCTCTTGTGAAACTGACACTTTATGAATAAAAAAAGCAATCATTTACAAGGAACACAGTGCAGACGTGTTTAATGGCAAAAAGAATGTGAGTGCTGATGAGAAAAAAAAACTAATTTATGAGCAAAGTGGGTGTGGGGACTCCCAGGGGCCACTGAAAATACCAAAAATATCTTTCCCTCTCTCTGTCATCTCATAACCTAAAGCACTCACAGATATGCAAGTCACAGTTTAACAAACCATAAAAAGGAAAGAAGGCTGTCTCACAGTCCAAACCCTAACGCGAGTCTGAATAAAACTCATTGGAGAGCATTAACACAACACTGTGGACGCCATAGATGACAGAAAACATCTACTGCAGCATCGCCTCCTCTGTGCTCCTTTTTTTTCTTAGATAATTAGATTATACTGGTTCCAGTATGATAATGATGGCGTCAGTTGTGCTATTTCCGTAATTTTATCTCCATGGTGCCGACGCATCTGCCTACCTGCAGATGTCAGAGAGCGGAGGAGCTGTTCTTTCAGCACCACGGAACCTCGGAGCTCAGCAGCTTCTTCTCACGCAGACAAGAAACTGTCTCTGATCCCACACTGACGTCTTTTTACATCACCGGGGTGTTAACGCCTTTGTCTACCGCCGCCTGTTGGTCCGGATGCGTCTATGTCTCTCTTTTTTTAATTTTTGGGGGTTATCAGAATTCATTCACCTTTCTCTACTAACAACACAATACCAAAAAATTCCTGGAAAACGTAGCATCTGATGACTTTTTAAGCATTTCGTTTTTCTATTAATTAAGTATAACAATTACATAAGACTTAATGGTCCCCCTCTTCTTTTGCATGTGAACATCTCCTATTATTTTCTACATATCCAAGTCTGATTGCTGATGTGACTAAGAATGTACTCAGGCTTTTACTTTTTTAAAAGCATTACATTAAAAAAATAAACCACAAGTTCTGCATTAATAATTACACAAGACTGCAGGAGGTAGAATTTGGAGACAATGCAGGAAAACAGTATTTCAATAGGTGGCAATGCATCCTCAGTAATTTTACATCCCACTCTGAGGGCTGTATAAATTATCTTTAGCAGTCACAATATACAGTTGTAATAAAAAGATATGACTGCTCAGTGCATTTTCTCTCAATTGTTGATACAGAATGAAAAAGTAATAAGGAAAGTTTACTCACATTAACACCCCAGACTATATGCATGCATGCAGTTTAAGCACTGACATCTTACTGTGTAGGTTTGGATTAAGGAATCAGTTTTCAAAACCCCACAGTGCAACAGGAAACTGAAACTCCACAGGTTCATCTGCAAATCATTTTCCATTACTCAAAGACAACACAGATTCGACCAAATTATTAAAAAAAAAAATCAGGAATTTAAGACTATATTTTTTCAGTCACTATGTACAAGTTCATCAGTTTCCAGAATTACATTACTGACAAACTGAGGCAGTCTTCTGACAGTAGATAGTTATGCTCATAGAAGCGTTGCAAGCTGCAGCATTTAAAACGGCTGAGAATAGTAAATGCTCATTATATTCCACAGATGTTACCTCACATACTCATTTGGCTTCACCTGTGAACCTGTGAGCCCATCCAGTACATGACACTTACATGGAGTGCAAGACCTTGACCAGAGTTTAACTCTGGCCTCAAAGTCCTCTGCTAAAGCAGGGTCCCCTGTTTCAAAATCTCCTATAGTTAGTTATGAAAGTGAAGAAATTGCATATAAACTGATTAAAAAATGTAAACAATGTGTTTGTAGTTACAAGCCTCCTGTCTTGAAAAGTCTGGATATTTTCCAAAATGTAATCAAAACAAAAATCTGTAGTATGTTAATTCACATGAACATTTGTTTAAATGACAAGAGGAGCAAGAAAATATTTTCAAAAGCTTTACTAATCAACTTACTTGCATTTTTTGCTCTACCTTCAGCTGCTCTCTTGTATTTTCCCCAAGGCATCACCAAAGCGGATTAATCTGCATTTGTAATTTGGCAGGGGTTTTACACAGGATGCCCTTCCTGATGCAACCCTCCATGTTGAGAGGGGCTTGTGTACCCACCTAAATATCCACAAAAATTTAGAAACAGATGGGGACAAAACATTCAAAAAAAGTTGGGACAGAGGAATGTTTACAGTTGTGTTACATCAGCTTTCCTTTTAATAACACTTTTTAATCATTTGGGAAAAGAGGATACTAATTACCGTACTTTTGCAACTGGAAATCTTGTCCATTCCTGTTTGATATAAAACTTCAGTTACTCAACAGTTTGTCTTCCATTGTCTTATTCTCCTCTTAATAATGGCCCATACATTTCCTGTAGTGTAATGGTTAACACATTTGACTTACAAGTGAAAAGTCCCTGGTTCAGTTCCAGGTGGGGACACAAGACCCCCTTACTTTATAGACATACAGTATTTTATCCTGCTGTCTGAAGTTTTGATGACTGTTGACTTAACTTACAACAATTTTATCTCTGTTAAAAGTTAACCACAACCCATACTAATATAGGTGTTGCTAGCTAGTATTGTAACATGATTGTCATATCAGGGGCAATTGTAACAGTAAAATTAGCAGGTACCATGTTTGTGATGACAGACCCTACTGTATATAGACACATTGCACTAACTTTACATTCTAAATGACATTTCAAAAAGACAATAAATCTACACATTTTCTATAAAACAGTGTGTTTTGTAGGTGTTAAAACAAAATTAGCCTATATATTGGCAGAAATTGTGAAGGAACTGTCAGTTTATCTGTACATTGGGTTTAAAGTGTTTGTATGAAGACTCAGGGAACACAAGAAGATGATTCTTCAGTTGCATTTAAATAAGTATATAATTATGTTCTCCACATGATCTTACTGAATTTATCTATTAAGATATAGTCTTTAATATGGTAAAATCTAATATGGAAAATGGGGGGGAAATGGTATGATTTCCCTGCGTCTCCCTTATTTAAAAAAAAGTGAAAAAGTGATACCCCAAAGGTTTTATCCAAGCTCTTCTGTAAACTTATCTTAGTGTGCTTTGATTTTTTAGAACTTGTATTTGTAATCTTTTTCTGTTGAACACCAATCACAGCAGTACAAATAAATAGAAAAAACAATTTTAAGAATTAATTTTTAAAAGACATTGTTGCTTTGATTTTAATAAATCCTACTTGTTTTCAAATAATTTTCTTTCCATTTAATGTCTTTAATATACCATTTAATATATGTACACTTGTGTACACACCATGAAACACTAACATATATTACAGAAATTGTTATGCAAAGTTTCAGCCTATATAGCTCTTATATGATGGAGAATATTACCCTTTGCTTATTTTTTCTGTTTGCCTATCTCACACTATCTCTTAATGTTAATAATATATAGATAATTTAATCTTCTAAATAGGCCAGAGTAATTTAACATGCTTGCCTGATATGATTAGAATGACCAAATGTTCCTCTTTATGTGGGACTGCACAGCATTTTTGTATCTTGTCCCCCTGTCCCTCATTTTGAGACATTGTCCCACATTTTGTCTGGCTCTGCAGGACATCCACTTTTCTAAATTTGTGTTTTAACCCAATACATGTGAAGAAATCAAAGATGGCTTTTTCTTATCATCAGTCACCAATCAGTCAGAATCATTTATTTATCCCAGGGGGGCTTGAGTTTCAAATGCTCCATTAGGTATAAATAAATATATGTGGATATGAAAGATAAGGAAATGAAACTAAAAAGTGCACTGTCACATAACCATTCAAAGTTGAGGCAGTAAAATACTAAATATAAATATATATGAAAGATAGGTAAATATGAATAATAGAAAATAAAATAAAAATAAATTATAACAAATAAACTATTTCAGAAATGACACTGAAATAAAAGAGAATACAGGAGTGCAGAGAGAGACGAGATCATTACGAACTGAAGCTTCCTTTTATCCCTATTGTATTTACTTTATGAAAGAGTTGGAAAAGTTGGATTCAAATGTAATATATTTGGCCTTTAAATGCAAGATGTCAGTCTGGTAGCCTGCACGTTTTATTATGTATTTTTATTTAGAAATTAGTCATAAAATCTAAATCTTTTGCATTGCCATTACTTGACGCTCCCTTAGCGCCTGCGGCTGTTTAATTGTCAGACGGCCCCTGAGAAGGTGGGAGTTTCTCTTGTTTCTTGGTGTTAAAGAAAAATCAGCAGCATCCCCATCACCACCAGACGCCAGCGATAAGGAAGCTCTGTGGGGTGAGTGGGGTGATCTTTTTTTAAAGTCGTGCGTCCGTTTGGTGATAGAAATATGAACCGGAAGGCTTTATTGCGCTAATAATGGCGCAATCGTCTCCATCAAGTTACAGAGCTGAAGGAAGGTGGGTGTGCAGCCTGCTATGAGTCCTGCAGTAAGCGGGGGGACAGCGAGACATGCCAAAAAATTGCCTGATTACAGCGAGCACTGCTTTTTCTTTTATGTGCAAAGATTTGGTGAAAAGTTCGTGTGCGTTGCAGTGTTGTTGTGGCTGGTGAGGGCGAGCCTGTCTCTGGCAACGTGTCAGACTATTACACCCAAACCAGGTGCATCATTTCCTCTCACTGGTACACCTATTGTTCCCGATTGTTCCTTGTGGAGTCACTTGGGTGGTAAATCTCGAGCGAGCACCATCATCTGTAATTTAGGGGCCCCATTTTTATGATTAGGAACCTTTGAGGCTTCCAGTCATGCTGCCACCTTCTGTCCGCTGAGGCTGCTGTTGTTCAGTCTGGACTCTGTTGGATTCACAGACATAAAAAAAAACCTTCACTGGTCAACTTGTGACTTGTTGATCCTATGCTTGTTCTGCTGCATGTTCAGTAGGTTTTAACACCAGGGAAACTGAGGTCATAGCTGTTTTGTGAGGCAGCCCTTCTTTGAAATTATTATTTCTGTGTTTTTTTTAATGCATGATCATATTTCGCCTCTGTCTTCTAGGTCTGGCAGTTGGAAAGGACAGGGAGACTAATACTCTGACAGCTCATGCCATTTCCACCCGACTGTAGTGAAGGGAGGTGGCCTTAAAATGCCAGATTTGCATTGGACTTTTGACATTTTAGTAAGCTTGAAAAAAATGGATTTAATGTGGGTAAATGCCATATTGTGTGGAGTGAAAAGTGATAATCAGATTTTAGTGAGGATGCAGAGAGTAATCTCAAAAGACTCCATATATGCACAGCTCATCACGCCTGATAAACCGGATAAATGACAATGATGATGGCAATTAGTGTTGTTCGTTAATTAGAGAGGAGCCCTATTCTGTTTCCAGGCTCCCATTTATGCATCTTCTATAAATAGAGGTATAAGGCTTTCAGAGACTTGTCAGAAATTTCAACAAGCCTTTCAGTTGTATTTAGTGTCACTCTTTGGTTTTTAAAGTTTATTTTGGAAAACCCAAGATTCCAAAATCACTGCAGAAGCTTTAAATAAAGGGAGAAGCTATAACTTGTTACTTTAGTCTTTTAAACAGATGTCAGATTTTTGGGCATTATTGGGTGGGGACACAAGCCCCTCTCATCATAGAGGGTTGTGTCAGGAAGGTCATCTGACGTAAAACTTTTGCCAAATTGCCAGTGCGGATTAATCCGCTTTGGCGAACAATGGGGAAAACACAAGGGAGCAGGCAATGATACTAACATCCAATGCAAACCAAGCTGACAAGAACATTTACTGCAAACTCAATCTCCATAAAAGTTGGGATATTTTCCAAAATGCATTCAAACAAAAATTTATATACTAATTCATCTAAACCTTTATATACCTGACAAAAATACAAAGAAAAGATTTTCAATAGTTTTGCTAGCAACTTAATTGCATTTTGTAAATATGCATAAATTTCCAATTGGATGCCTGCAACACACTCAACAAAAGTTGGGATGGTGTTAAATACGAGATTTAAAAGTGCACAGAGTATTCAATTAACACTAGTTAACTGGTGGCTAATTGGGAGTAGGTAAGGTATCAGGATTGCGTTGCTCATCCGTTTGTGGCAAAATGCATGAGAGAATTGTCAGTTGAAAAGAAACATTTCTCAATACAAGAATGCAGAGAATTTAGGTCTTTCAACATCTGCAGTGCATAATATTGTGAAAAGATTCAGAGAATTCAGACATCTCAGTGCATAAAGGGCAAGGTCGGAAACCACTGATGAATGCGCTTGATCTTTAAGCCCTCAGGCAATAATGCCTAAGGAACTGTGACAAATATAGCCACCCAGGCTCAGAGTACTTTGGAAAACCATTGTCACTCAGCACAGTCCATCACTGCATCCAGAAATGCAACTTGAAACTGTATTACGGAAAGAGGAAGCCATACATCAACTCTATGCAGAAACGCTGCTGACTTTTTTGGGCCTGAGCTCATCTCATTTGGATCAAAAGATTGTGGAACTGTGTGCTGTGGTCAGATGAGCCCATATTTCAAATTGTTTTAGGTAAAAACAAGCATTGAGTTCTCCATAACAAACATGAAGATGAATTTCCAGATTGTTATCTGTGGAAGGTGCTAAGGGCCAACATCTGTGATTGTATGGGATGCATCAATGCCCACGGCATGGCTAAGTTAAAGAGTGAAGGTAGCATTGACTCTGAGGTTTATATTAGGATTTCAGAGAGATGTATGTTCCCATCAAAACCGTGTCTCTTCCCAGGATATCCATGCTTATTTCAGCAGGACGATACCAGACCGCATTCTGCACAGGCTACAACAGCGTGGCTTTATAGACACAGAGTGCATGTGCTTAACTGGCCTGCTGCCAACCCAGATCTAGCTCCTATTGAAAATTATGGCACATCATGAAGAAAAAATCAATGTGCCACAGACTTTTAAGCACCTGAAGTTTTATATCAAGCGACAATGAACAAAGTTTACAGTTGCAAAACTACTATAGGATCATTAGTTCCAAAAGAATTGTTTTAAAAGGAAGGGTGATGTAACACAATGGTAAACATGCCTGTGTCCCAACTTTTGTTGAGAGTGTTGCAGCCATCAAATTATAAATTTGTGTATATGTTTACAAAATACAATGAAGTTGGTCAATAAAACTATTGGACATTCTTTGTACTTTTGTCAGTTAAGTGAAAGTTCAAGTGACTAAACATATCACAGATTTTTTTTATTGCATCTTGAAACATATCCCGACTTCTCTGGAAATGTGATTTGTACAGTATAAAATTTTCATACTGTACAAATCACATTTCCAGAGAAATTTTCACATGACAAATGTCTTGCAAAATGCTGTGCATTACTTGCAGGAATTAACTTCTTTTTTGGTGTCTCATAATCAAAACATTCTCAGTGGGTGGTCACTTTAAAATTTGGTCCCACAGAGTGCACAGTAAGTCTCACAAGAAAAGGGAACAAACAAGTGCTGGTCATCTCCAAGTGTCACACTGGCATTAATATTTCACTAGACTCTAAGCTGAAACTGAAAAAGAGCTTTTAGTAGTGATATGGATATGGTGTGATTGTGCAGCACTCAGTAGTTGCTTAATGGAATGGCAATACTAAGATACATGTTAATGCAGACTTGTGTTTTTTTTTCAGTACTTTATTTGTTTGGTTGATTTTTTTTTCCTGTTAGTTTCAGCAACTCAAACAGGAGGACAGCTCCAGCTGAACAAGTAGATAAGATTCTTTGTCGCTTTATGAAATTTGAAAAATGTAGTAACTAAAATAATCTCACATATCACCCAAGTTTTAAACTCTAGAAATGTTTGCAGTACCAAATCACATTTACTAAAAATCAGGCCACATTTGAAAATTTGCTGTTTGGTTATCAAAGTCCTGCCTTTCATATATTGCTTACATGTACCTTCGCCTGCTCCCTTGTATTCTTCCCAAGAAGTCATCACAGCGGATTAATCCCCATTGGTAATTTGGTAGAGGTTTTATGCCGGATGCCTATCCTGACACAACCCTCCATGGTAGGATGGGCTTGTGTCCTCACCTGGAATCGAACCAGGAACCTTTTGCTCATGAGGAGAATGTGTAAACCACTACAATCTTGCTTAGCTGCTGCTATTCCTGAATGTCCCCCACAGGATTAATTGTATCCTCTCATGTCATATGCTGTTTAACCCTCGGTGGTGAATTAGACTAGCAGTGGATATATTGTTGTGCTGCCTTTAACACAGTAATAAATCTGCATTTGAGCCAGGGATCAGAGAGAAACAGCCCACACTGCTGACAGCTTTCACACATTTCTGTGTAGCACTAGATCTGCGTTCTCCGGTGGACTTTCCCACTCCCCTCTGATAGTGGTGATGATGATGGTGGTGTTATTGCTGGTTCTTGCAGTGTGATGTGATGTGCAGGTATGTCTTTTGTGTGCCACACATTCATGATTGCATCATGTGTTAGATGTATTTCTGCGAGTCATCTCCCCAGCCCCATGTCCCAGACTGCTGTTGGAATAAAAATGTCAGAAAACACGTTGCTGTTTTCTTAACAGTGAATTGAGCACAAGCAGAATATCAGAACAAAACAAGGGCAGATGATACCACAGCTGTGAAGCCTCCATTTGTATTCCACCTGTCATCTAGCCAAAGCAGTTACAGGCTCAGCTTTGTTCTTCGGAGGTCTCTGGTAGAAAGTACGCTCCCTGCTATTTGAGATTCAGACTGTGAATTTTTATTGCTGTTCCATAGGGGTCTATCACAGTGATGCTGATGCATGCATTGCCACTGACTTGCACAGAGAAGCACCCTGCCATAAGCTTACAATACAACGCAAAAATAGCATCAAATATTAACAGTCATGAATAAATGTTAAACTATCTTTTTGTACTTTATTACTGGCAGTGCCTTTGGTACATGCACTGTCGGCCAATATTCATATCAGATATATACCTTTTTAAGGAGTCAAAGAGGTCACAGCATCACAAAACAATGTCAGATGTTGCGATATAAGTAAGCTATAATTTACTAACTATATTTTAGGGTTTTTTATGATATCCAATAACCAAATTAATCTTTGTTCATTTCTATTAGTTTTGAAGCAAATTTGCTAAAAATGTATTCCAGTTTTTAAAATGTGAAACATTTCCTTTTGTGTGATAGTCTGCCAAGTGTTTCAGAGTTTTGAACTGTTGTTCGCCCAATACAGCACCCTCACTGGCCATTTCATTAGGTATACCTGTACAACTGCTTGTTAAGCCATTTACATGGCAGCACCACAGCACATTTAAGCATGTAAACATGGTAAAGATGACCTGCTGAAGTACAAACCAAGCATCAGAATAGGGAAGAAAAATTATTTATTTATTATTTGAACGTGGCATGTTTGTATATGTCAGATGGGGCTTGTCTGTGTGCTTCTGAAACTGCTGATTTGCTGGGATTTTACCATATTCTAGCATTTACAGAGGATGGTCCGAAAAAGAGAAAATATCCAGTGAGCAGCAGTTCTTAAGGTGAAATACCTTATTGATGACAGAGGTCAAAGGAGAATAACCAGACTTCAAGCTGATGGGAAGGCAGCGCTAACTCAAGTAACAACTTGGGTTACTGTTCCAGAAGAGCATGTCTGAACCAACAACATGTTGAACCTTGTAGCAGATGGACTACAGCAGCAGAAGACCACACTATGTGCTACTCCAGTCAGAAAAGAACAGGAATTGAGGCTACAGTTCGCACAGGGTCACCAAATCAGACAATAGAAGATTAGAAAAATGCTGTCTGGTGTCATGACTTTCTGCTGCAACATCTGAACGGTAAACTCAGAATCTCTCATAAACAACATGAAGGCATGGATCCATCCTGCCTTGTATTAACAGCACACTTTGGTGCCTTTAGTACCAGTTGAGCATCATATAAACACTTACAGCCTTGCTGATCATGTCCATCCTTTTATGACCACAGTGGACCCGTCTTCTGATGTCTGCTTCCAGTGAAATAACACACCATGCCACAAAGCTCAGATCATCTCAGATTGGTTTCTTGAAGATAATGAGTTCACTGTACTCAAATGGCCTCCACAGTCACCAGATCTCAATCCAATAGAGCAGCTCTGGGATGTAATGGAATGGAATAATCACATCATGGATGCGCAGCTTTCAAATCTGCATCAATTGTTTGATGCTGTCATGTCAATATGGACCAAAATCTCTGAGAAATGTTTCCAGCACCTTGTTGAATCTGTATCACAAAGAATTAAGGCAGTTCTGAAGGTAGAAGCAGGTCCAACCCAGTACTAGCAAGGTGTAACTAATCAGAATACTTTATTAATTCCAGGGCGGAATTTGTTCCATGAAGTGGCCAGTGAGTGTTTATTGTCTTCGAAGACCTACAGTGAAAAAAATCAAATTAAAAAACATACATGCATCCAGTTTTTGCTGCTTATTTGGGTCCGGGTTGCGAGGGCAGCAGTCTAAGCAGAGATACCCAGACTTCCTTCTCCCTAGCCACCTCCTCCAAGCTTTTCTGGTGGGATACCGAGGTGTTCCCAAGGCATCTGAGAGATGTAGTCTCTCCAGCATGTCCTGGTTCTGCCCCAGGGCCTCCTCCTGCCTGAAACACCTCATCCAGGATTAAAAAAAAACACTACATGTTATTGCTTACTATTTATAAAGTATGCTATTGATTTACACCACTCCCAAGGGCATTTTGTAAAAACTGTATCCCCGGCAACTGGAATCTGAATACATTTATTAAAATGATCAGACTGACTGAAAACAAAGTGGAATGTATTATATGCGCACAATACTGTCAAAAACACAGAAGAGTACAAGTATCTGACTTTAACTTGTTGATAAATTGCAATGATACTAGAGCCAAACAGAGAAAGTAATGCTGATAATTATGCTTGCTTCTATAAGGCTCTTTTTGATTAAATGCATGACTAACAGTCTGTCTGTACTCTGATATTTGTTGTATGCTGAGTGTTAGAACACTACTTTTTCATATAAATATAGTTTAGATGCTTATAGAGAGAAGAGACTTCTCCAAATGAATCTGTTCCAATGGGCAGGATTTTATAGTTGATATGGAAGTGAAGGTAATATTGACTGTGAGAGTCAGGTTTTCTCACAGGCCCAATTTTAGGATCGTTTACAGCAGGATTTGCAGTGTAAGAAGCTGTAGGTGGAATCTTCCAGAACCTGCGTGGCGTGCAGAGAAAATGCAGATCAGACAGGTTCCGTGGTTATTGAATAGGTCAGGTACGCTGCCATCAAGCATGCGTATCTTAGACCCAAGAATCACTGATGCCAGATGGGTCCTAACGAGGAATGGCCTGGTCCACACAACAGCAAGACACACACAATCCCCTCAGGGGTTTCTGAGCATGTGCAGCCAGACAGGAAGCAGGTGTTAGGTTTGCTGAGGATGGCCTGTGTGTGCAGTCATTGCTCCAGTCATGCAATGGCTCATTCAGCCTTCAGGAAGAGGCTGGGTGGGGGCGATGCTACATTAACTGTGAGGGCTGAGCAAACACACGTCAGTGATCTTTGTTCATGTGTGTGTGTCTGTGTGATAGAGAGTAAGTTATGAAAAAGGTGACACTCCCTCTCTTCTCCTTCAGTGAGCAGGTGGTGAGCAGATTGTGTTAAAACCTCCACCCCAGTCTCCCCCCTAGGCAGAGTCTGACAAGGATTGCCCATCCACAAATCCAGCTCCACCCTCAAACTGAAACCATCACAGCAGAGGCTGTAGCTCCTGCAGAGTTAGAAATAAGATGTGATCACACATGACATCAGCACTCTACCAGTCGGATGCACTACACGATAATAGAAATAATTTCCACTGCCATTCAGGTGCTCAGATACTACATCCCATGTAGTAAAGGTGATTGAATCAGAGCATTGCTAATCTCTCTTTACACCTCTCATATGTTTTTTGTAAATGTGCTCTCAACTCAGGCTTTGCTTTGATAAGAAATTATTAAGCCATTATTGAGCCTCTAGTCCATGCGGATTATTTGAGGGCTTACCCGTAACCCGCAGGAAATGGAAGTGGCAAAAACCTACCACAGCTGCTCTTTGGTGTGTTGAGGGAAAACTACAGGGGGTAGATAAAATAACATGAACTGACTTAAGCTTTGAAGTCACACAATTACACATCCTGCCATGTGGTTAGACTTTTCAGTGCCAGAAAGAAGAAAAAAATCTTGTTTTGTAAATATCATGGTTTTGAAATGTTCCTTTCCCATTCATCTTCAATTAACAGTACCTTGAGGCACACTGTGATATTACACAGAATTCATAGTTTGATTAATAATGGTCAGTGTCCAAGGCAGCAAAGCAATCTGAAACCATGACATCTCCACCACCATGCTTCACACTTGGCATGATGTGCTTCCCCTGAAAGTTGTGCTTTGTCATGGTCCCCAGAGTAGATCTCTGTTCCTGTTTTGGAACTATTAGTTAATGGATTCAAGCTAAATTTCTGTTTAGTTTTTCTGTTCTATTGTGTTGGCTATGTATTTGTAGTTATAGTCCTCATCCTCCCTCTGTCTTGCCTTTCTGTGTCCTTTCTGCTTATTCATGTGTCAGCATTTCCTTGTTTCAGTTATGGTTGTTCATTTCCCCTTTTACTTTAACAGCTGATTGTCTCTTGTGTGTTCCATTCAGTTTACATCCTCCTCTGTCTCATTGTCCAGATTGTCTTCTTGTCTCTCTTCACCCAGCTGTTTCCACTCCACCTGATTAAGCCTCATTGTCTGCCTGAGTGAAAAAGCAGCCAATGTCCAAGACCTTCAGAAAGCCTGGAGAACTACTGCTCAAAACCATTTGAAAAAAACTACAGGAAAATCTGGCTCCTTGTAAGCAAAATATAAAGAAATGGGGGATGGCTTGAGACTTTTGCACAATACTGTAAATAGTCCTGTCTCCCTTCTGTTCCTTGTTGTTTCATATTGTGTTGCTAGTCACTGTGGCTCTAATCTGTGTACCTCCTGGTCATGTTGCTATATTTTGGGGTTGCTGTTCTCTGGTGTGTTTTGTGGATTTGAATTTTCTCTGTGTTTATTCTTGGATTTTGACTTCAGCTATTAAAAGCAAGCTTTTGCTTTTGACTTTCCTGTCGTCCTTTCGTCTGCATAGTTCTTGGTCTGCACCAAATATGTCTACTCTTACTGTGGCCAAACAACTGCAGTTTTGATTTATCCTGGTAAACTGTAGTTTTACCCAGATGTTCTGTAACAGCAGGTCACCATTGTATTTCAAATATGTGTAGTCATTTTCTGTTTATAGATGCATACAGTGTGACGCCAACAGTTGTAAGACTCGACTGCAGATCCTGTGATGAAATTTTAGGAGTCTTCATCACACAAACTGCTCTAAAGTGGAATTTACTGGGGTGAACAGCCCTGGACAAATTGGTAGTTGTTTGATCTCTACACCACTTTTTGATAACTCTTCTTTGCCAGACTCAGAGGAATCTGCCACTAGTGAATCCAGTGGTTCTTTATTCATTATTGGCAGCAAAATAATGCTTTTCTACATATTAATAGCTTAAATCCATTACTAGCAAAAAGGGGACATTGTTGTTGTCTGCATTGTTGTTCTGCAGACTTACAGAGTGTGTGTGTGTGTGTGTGTGTGTGTATCTTATGAATTTGCTGCGTAACTTTTCCTCATATAATCTCCTCCTGGTAAGCTCTGCAGGGAGGCTCAGATGTTGTGTACCTGTTGGTATGATAGTAGCTGAATATTGACTGCAGGCTGTACATGTTATATGTAGCATTATACATGTGGAATACCTGTCTTTTCACAACCATGTGCAGCCTCTGCTCCAGATCCTAAATGGTGCCACTTCTGTTTCATAGACCTAAAATGTACCTTCGGCTGCTCTCTTGTATTCCCCCCAAGGGGTCGCCACTGCAGAGTAACCCGCTTTGGTAATTTGGCAGAGGCTTTACACCAGATGCCCTTCCTGACGCAACCCTCCATGGTGAGAGGGACTTATGCCCTTATCTGGATTAGAACCAGGGACCTTTTGCTTGTGAAGCAAATGTGTAAACCGCTACACTATGGGGACACCTCTGTTTCATAGACCTAATTTGTTCAATTTTTATGACTTGTTGATATCAGAGAATGGTGTTTGTGTCCACCTTTGCTGGACGCTGCTACAGCTTATAAATATTTTGACAATTAACTTCCAGAATAATCTGCTACAGACACTACACCATCTTGGATGCCTGCAGAGACAGATTTCCAGTCTTCTGCATTTGATGATGGTGTAAGCAGTGCACAAAGAAGCACAAGCATGGCAAAAGGTGCTTGGCCAAATGTAAACCAAAGCTATGGAGGTTTGACAAGTGCCTCAGTGATTAATGTTTGATTCATTGTCGCTCCTTCAACATGACTGATGAAATGATAAATGAAAAATAAAATCTCATGGCAGCACTACTTTCATGTTGAACTGAGGACAGATTGGAAGCTGCCTTTGACTTCCCATCTCATCTTGAGGTAAAATGTATGTTGTATTACATAAGGAAATAGGCTTGACTTCATCTCTTACACCTCAGCATTCTGCAAGCTAGAAAGAGATCTCCCACTATGCGTCCTCTCGTGCCGCTGTAGTTTTATTTGAAAAACTAGGATTTTGGTAATTGGTAAAGTTTTAGAAAAACCTGCAGGGCACATCTGACAAAAAGAAAAGTTTGTACATATTCTACCAGCTCAGAGCCTTTGAAATGAAGCAAATGACAAGGGAAATGTCAAATCTTTCCTGTCCGTGCAGGTGCTGCTGTTTCACATAGAGAGAACATTCTTTGCAAATACAAACAGAACAGTGGCAGGGGGCAGCTGCTTAACAAGGCTGCAGTCGGTGCAGTTGAGTAGCGAAGAACCGCTCTGAAGTCGTGAATCTTTTATTCACGGTGATTGCAAATTGCTTGAGGTTATATCACAGTTATTGTGACAGAGAGTTGATGAGGTGCAGAAATTTGAAAGTCAACAAAAGTTTACATTTATAGTTCATTTCTACAGGAAAACAGGCCCGTTGCTCTCTCATTCCCTCAGGCAGGTGATGTATCTTGATCTAGATGACTGTTTTATGAAGGAAGAAAAAGCCATGCAGGGACTGTCCAGCACAATGCTTTATGGTATTTATTAACCTGTGGTGCAGCTGGAAATTAGAATCCAACCCTTTAAAGCAAGTTTATATGTAGAGGTACTGTATTTCCCTACATAGATTTTGTTGTGATTGTAGCGTCTTATTTCAGCATGACAAATCAGTTGTGAAACGATATGGTAAAGTTATTTAAAGGATAGTGAGAGCTGATACTGGATGCCAACACTTGGTTTAAATCTTTGTCTTTATATTTTTTCACAATCTGCTGTATCTCTTCAGTGTTTTTAATATGGCTCCGAGGAAGGCAATGTCAGTGTGTTTGGTCCATCTCTCTGTTGTTGGGATAGCAATTTTGTACAGACATTCACGGTACACAGCGGATGAGTCGTAATGCCTTTGGAAGCCTCCTGGAATTTCCTATCACTCCACCAGTTGTTTGTGTTTCGGTGTGGTTGTTTAACAACTGTTGATGTCAAATTTGGTTCACACATTCATGCCCATGTCAACATGAATTCCACTCATTTTGGCAAACCGCTGACTTCTCCGCTAGTGCCATCAACAGATCAACAAAAAATATGACCAAATATCTTAAAGCTAGGCCAGTTCCATCACCCTTAGTTACTCACTGGCCACTTTCTTAGCTGTACCTCTTCAACTGCTTGTTAATGCAGGTATCTAATTAGCCACTTATATCAACAACTCAGGGCATTTAGGCATGTAGAAAAGGTCAAGACAACCTGTTGAAATTCAAACTGATAATTAGAATGGGGAAGAAAGATGATTGAAGTGACTTTGAACATGGCTGGTTGTTGATGCCAGATGGACTGGTCTGAGTATTTCAGATTTCAGGATTTTGCCACACAGCCATCTCTAGGGTTTTCAAAGCGTGTTACAAAAAAAGAGAAAATATCCAGTGAGCAGCAGTTATCTGGGCGACAAAGCCTTGTTAATGCTAGGGGTCAAAGGAAAATGGCTACACTGCGTCCAGCTGATAGGAAGGCTAAAGTAACTCAAATAACCACTCATTACAAACAAGGTACACAGAATAGCACATCTGAATGCACGACACATTAAACCTTGAAGATGGGCTACATCAGCTGAAGACCACACCAGGTGCCAATTATGTCAATTACAACTACAATTTGCAAAGGCTCACCCAAATAAGAACTAGAAGACTGGAAAAACATTGCCTGGTCTGATGAGTTTTGATTTCTGTTGCAACATTTGGATAGTAGGTTTGGAATTTGGTGTAAACAATGTGACAGTGTGGATCCATCCTGACTTGCATCAGTTGATCAGGCTGGTGTTAGTGTAATAGTGTGGGGGACATTTGATTCATACACTATGAGCCAGTTGAGCGTCATCTAAACACAGCGGTATTGTTGTTGACCACGTCCTTCTAATGGCTGCTTCCAGCAGGATGATGGATCAGGTCACGCAGCTTAAATCATCTCAAACTGGTTTCTTGAACATGACAATAGGTTTGCTGAACTTAAATGGCCTCCATGGTCACCGAATATCAGTCCAATAGAACAACTTTGGGATGTGGTGGAACGGGAGATACACATCATGGATATGCAGCCAACAAATCTGCAGTGACTGTTTGATGCCATTGTGTCAATATGGACCAAAATCCGAGGAATGCTTCCAGCACCTTGTTGAATCTGTGCTACGAGTAAGCATTGCAATTCTGAAGGCAAAAAAGGGCACAAACCCGATACTAGCTAGGTGTACCTAATGAAGTGGCTGGTGAGTGTATACACTGTGTGAGTGCTAATTAGCAAGTTTTTGCATTGTCACTGGGAGCTTTGTAGTTGGTGACCCTACAAAAAAATGTTTCTTTGAAACCATCTAGAAGCTGGTTTCATCAGAATATCATTACTGAAGGCATGGAATATGTCTGCGTTGAATCGGTTTTCATTGCAAGATTGATTTGCTGAGGAACAGTGAAATTGTTGAAATTGTATTGACTCACTCACACACACACACACACACACACACACACACACACACACACACACACACATCAGCTGTCTTTTCTGGTGCACTGAGCGGATTATCTGACCTGAGCAAGGTTT
>VUQH01041301.1:0-13141 GCA_015106775.1 Etroplus canarensis
GCCCCCTCCTATGTAACTCTGTTGTCCCTCTGTCTGGCCTCCAAGGACAGAAGCGCCTGTTGTTTACAGATAACAGCATTCTTAAGCCAGGTGCCGCTCTTGTTTTGCGTCAGTAGCCCCCTGCCACCTTTAGGTCTAGCCTTGCCAAGGCCAGAAACGCCAATAAGGGGCATTGTCCCACCAGATGTCCTCCGAGTCAGCATGAGTCAGCGTCCATACCGTCTCCGACGTGGTTGTTTACATTCCAAGCCAGCACAGCCTGCCCTGTCTGCTCTTCTCTCATCCAGGTCATAATCCATTTCAAACTTTTAGCTGTATTAATCCAAAATGACACTTTATTCATGTAACTTGAATTATGTGACTTCAAACACGTATTAAGAAGCAGATATAATGCAGATTGGTTATATCTGTGTCAGCATAATCATGCAACTCTGATTAAGCAATACTTCAATCACATATCAAAAGCACATATAATGCATATGGGTTATATTTTGCAGTAGCAGAATCATTTCAGTCTTCTGTGTCTCATCATTATAAGCATGTCTTCATGATGTTTTCTTTAAGCCAGGGCCCAGGAATCTCATGTCTCTCAACAATCTACAAATTGTAGAATAATTTCAGAATAATGGGATTCAATGTAAAATTGCAAAGATTTTGAATATTCCATCATCTACGGTACATATCATCAAAAGATTCTGAGAATCTGGAAACATCTGTGTGTAATGGACACAGAAGAAAATTATATTGGATGCCTGTGATCTCTGGACCCTCAGGCAGCACTGCATTGCAAACAGGCATGATTCTGTCATGGAAATTAATGCATGGGGTCAGGAAGACTTCTAGAAATCATTGTCTGTGAACACGGTTTGCCATGCCTTCCACAAATGCAAGTTAAAGTTTTGCCATGCAAAGAAGAAGCCATACATGAAAATGATCCAGAAACATCGCCATCTATTCTGAGCCAAAGCTCATTTAAAATGAACTGAAACAAAGTCCAAAACTGTTCTGTGTTCAGTTAATCAAAATTTTAAATTATTTTTGGAATCATGAACACTGTGTCCTCTGGACTAAAGAGGAGAGTGACCATCCATCCTCAGTTGAAAAGCCTGCATCTCTGTTGGTATGGGGATACAATAGTGTCTGGTACTGGCAACTTACATATATCAGCAAGACAATGCCAAACCACATACTGCAGCTATTGCAACAGCATGGCTTTTTAGCCAAACAGTGCCGGACTGGCCTCCCTATAGTCCAGACCTTTCACTAATTGCAAACATTTGGCTCATCATTAAACACAAAATATGATACAAAAAAACCTAGGACTGTTGCGGACCTGGAATCTTGTACCAGACAAGAATGGGGCAACATTCCTCTCCCAAACATCCAGCAGCTGGTCTCCTCAGCTCAGATAAGAGGGGATGCTACACGCTGATAAACATGGCCCTATCAGAACTTTTTGAGACATGTTGCTGCCATCAAATTCAAAATGAGTTAGTATTTTTATAAAATAGCAAAATGTCTCACTTTCAACATTTGATGTTTTCTTATTAATAAAATATTGGTTTATGAGATTAACTGCTTGAATTATTTCTTTGAGACCTATACAGTAAAGATTTTTTTAAACATGCTGTCAGCTCTGTAGCTTTTTCATTTTGCATGCAACACATGAAGGCTTTTAGGTAAGAAGCTGCACTACAGCACTAAACACTTCTCTTTTCCCAGTCTCCCAAGAGGCCTTATCACCTGAGTTAATGTAATGAAACTGATTAGTACCTGCAGCCTAACACTTGACCAGGGAAAATTAAAGCCCACCATGAAGTGATTATTCATCTCTGTTGAATCCACCTTCAGAAAAGAGTTAAGGAGAAAAAAAGACAGAGGTGCTCCAGCCTGAATCTAAAGTAATAAAGTGATTTTGTTTCCACTGCTTCTTTATTATAAGAAAATTAACCTGCTTTACAGTGGATTAGCAACCTGTAAATTTTATCACATTTATTATATTTTGCCCTGTGAACAAGAAGAAGTAGAGTAGGGGTTCTTTTAAAGTTTTACTTTGTGAGTTAACTAAATGGGAGCATCACAGAACCACTGCAATTTAATCAGAACGATGTTTCTAATGAGTCAACAATATCACTAACATTCATACCACACACAGACCCCCGAAAAGAAATGTGCAGCTTCTTAATTTTTTAATTCATTACAATACTAGTCAAACAAATTGAGAAGAAACTAAAGTGTACTAATTGTGCATTACAGTAACCTATTTTTTATTCAGCTTTCTGACAAGCTGCCACATTTGTTGAATTGTAACCTGTTTTTCTAATCTTTTTGATAAAAGCTTAATGGTTCTTATTGTTGTTCCACAGCTTTGGTGCTGGAGTGGAGAGCCATTAGCCTGTCATTTATCAAGTCCTCTGTGTCATGTGTAATGGCTAAGTGTTTTGAACCAACCAGCACATAGCAGCATGAATCTTCCTGAAGGCTGCTGATTATTAATGACGGTGGCAGCGCAGAGCAGCTACCTTCAATCACACTGCAGGTAAATCCCAGTGTCTCAACAAAGAGGATGGCAGGGAAGAACCCTTTAATTTCTTTTTGTCAGGAATTAATCAGCCCCCTTTCTAATTTCTCACCCCACTGATGTTCCTGTGGGAAACACTAAATAAGAGATGAGACACAACATACACGTACATATATACACACACACACGCACACAGCATCGAACAGATGACAAATGAGCACGCAAAGGCTCATTTGAATATCAGAGAAAAAGAGTGCTGGTGTGTCAAACATAACCTCCTCCAGCCTGTGCTGTAATTACTCAGCACTGGTACACAAGAGGAAACTCAGTTTACAGAGCATCAGAGAAGGCACTGTTAAAGACAATGAAAGTAGGTAAAGCTCAAGAAGCATTTTAAAAGCAAAAAAGTAATCAGAATAAAGACATAGAGAAAGGTCTTCATCAAGTCTTGAGGAGCAGAAGAACAGATGAAAAGAGGTGGAAATTATTTAGAAGCAGAGGTAGCGTATAAAGGTCCCAACCAAACTTTTCCACTTTATCTGACCAGCCTTGCTTGGACCATCTGTTACATGAAAGCCCAATTGTACAGAACAGACAGGGATAAAGAATCTTTTTCTCTGGATGATGCCCTACTTATTTTGTTGCTAACTCCCCTCCCTCTTTCTCAGTTGCTTCATCTAGAGTTCTTCTGTAGCAACTCAAATAATGATTACTTTCTTTCTTATAGTTCAATAAGAACATTCATACTTCTTTGGTCTCTATGGTAAATATTAGCTCAAGCCACAAAATGGAGTTATCTTAGTTTAGGCTAAAGACTGTATCCTATTTTCATTTAGGTTTAAAAACAACAAAATACAACAACCTAATTAGAGCCCAGTGATGCTGATATGGTCCATGTGTTTTTGTGTTCTGTTTTTTTTTTTTTAAATTCTAATATCGTGTATATTCTTATTTTATGTTTCATTCTTTGTGCTGTATTTTCAGGTTTTATGGTCTTTATCCTTGTCTAGTTTATAGTTACTTGATGCCTAACCATTTTAGAGCCTGGTTGTTTTATTCTCTGTGTTTGAGTTTGTGATCATTCCTCCCTCCTAGTGTCTCCTGGTGTTTCCTCTTCGTGTGTGCTTTTCATGTATTTCCTGCTTTTATTTTTAGAGTTGTTTTGCTCCTCATTTTACTTCCTGTTATCATTATCTCCTGATTGTTGTCACCTGTGCTCTTCTCCCTCCTGTTTCTCATCTGGTAACCAGTCAGTGTGTGTCCTGTCTCCCTTTAGTTTATGGTTTTAGTGTATATGTGTCATAGCCCCTGGCTTGTCCCCCTTGATATGTATAGTCACACTATATTTTTTCCCACCAGTATTTCAGGCCTTTCCTTACATTACTGGTTATACTGTGTTGCTGCCAGCAGCATTTGTATTCTGGACTGAATTGAAAACCTTGCAAAAAAGGTCATTTTCTGTTTTCACTCACGTGCCTTGGAGTCTTGCATTTGGGTCCCCTTCCCTGCTCCACACAATCAGAACACTACAACTATAACCTGGAATCAGCAGACTAAAAATTCATCTCCACTTTCATGTTGCTGTACAGGGAGTATTTGACTGGGTCCTACAATGAATATAGGGAAGCAGTGCTATTCAGAAAATATGACTTAGTTTCCTCGACGCCTGGGTTTCATGACCATTTGCCTGTGTGGCTTTTGGAGTTTGTGGACAATATATATCATCATCAGCCCTAGCATCTACACCACAGTCCAGCTTCCTAGCCATGAAGCTGGCTGGCAGCTCATTTCCACCTCATCAGTACAGCTCTGCAGCCTCATCACAGGGTGTGGTGGAGGAATCACTGCCTGGCCATTTGGAGGTTAAGCTGCCCAGATTGTACTGCATGACTATGTGCCCCTAGTGTTCCTGGTTCCTGCTCAGAACCCTGGACTAGCCTCCCGTAGTGTGAGCAAAAGACCCTGACTGCATCACTAGACTTGTCCAGGTTCCTGCGTTATTAAGTGTCTGAGTTCCCTAGTTCCCAATCTCCAAGTTTCTGAATTTCCTGTTTTTCTTTTTCCTGGTTCAAAAGTCCTATCAGTGCAAGTCCCCTCAGTGCAGGTGGTTCCTGTGCTAGAGCTAGTTTAAACTAGGACTGAGTTAGTTACCCTAGCAAGTTGGCCAGGGCAACTCCAGCACCCAGCTCCGAGTCATCACCAGCCAATTTCTTTGGCTGCCTGCTGTTCAGCCTCAGGGACAGTCCCTGCTCCTTCATTACAACCCCTACACTGGTGGCCCCAGTGCCACCATCACCAGCTGCCCAACAGGTGGCCCCTGCCTTGGCTGCCACCACCCTCTTTGGCCCTTTGAGCAGCGAGAGGCCAATCAGCCTTATTTGGGCTCCTGGACTGTCTCCCCTGGACTCCTCTTAGTGTTTTGGACTCTTTTGTTCCTGTTTGTCAGTTTTCCTTCAGGAATTAAATGGAAATCAGGATTCCAAACAGATAATTAAAGTATATATAATTGCACTTGTTCAAAAAATTAAAACTGTATTTTTCTACTATCTTTCTGCAGATTAACAGCTATATTTTTAGTTCTTTCTCCTTTGGTTTGAGTCTTTCTCTTTGCCCAGATTTTCTTTAATACACATTTCTGTCTCTTCTCTAACATTTTTCTTTTTTCTGTCTTGCCTTCCAATTTTCTGCTCTGTTCCTTCTTCTCAGTGGGATCACTGATGGGTGTCTTGGCAGAAGTAGACCGAGTGAAGGTGTCACTCCAGGGGCCTGTCAGAATTCATCGGCCAGAGACACATGCACACATGCACATGCACACGCATACAGTATAACCACCCCTGAACTCCTACAGCATTTTAAACTGCAATCAAAATGACCTGCAGAATAAGGAATAATATTCTCTTACACTAATATTACTTATCACTTGAGTACAATATCTTAATATGAAAAAGTCAGAGTACCTTTCTACCCTCCTTCCACCCGGCCACCCCACCCTGGTTTCACTTCCTCCTCTCAGTTCTCTTTGTGACTCTCTGAGCGACCCTGCAGGTGTCAGCTATTGGTTCCAACTCAACACTTAATGACTAAATTGGAGCAATTAATTACCCTGATCGGTGATGTTAACCTCCACCTCTTCCACCTGGACTCTTGGCAGTGCAAACAAAGTGGCTAATTCATACTGTAGCCTTGCTACAGAAATAATGTGGTAGTAATAATAATAATACGGGTGTAATACTGCAGTGATTTTCGAAAAGCTGCTTAGAGACTAAATGAGAAATGCCTTGAATCAAATAAGTAGTAAGGGAGTAGAGAATTAACATACAGATCTGGAATTGATGTAGAGATAACACAACAATATATCATTGCATGACTAGAAACTGGATCAACCTTGAATTTTGCAGGCTACAATAACTTCTACTCTCCTCTTTGCCTGACCTCTCTCCTGGCTCATTTCCCTTCATCTCTCATGCACCTGCAGCACTTTGTCAGGCTGCTTTGGATAATTACACATCTCATCACGACCACACACAGCCACAGGCTCTCAGCTGTCCTCCTGCATTACCACTGTAGTGGGACTTTACAGACATGATCTGCAATTCTGAGGTGGAGTCATGCATCGAATAATAGTTCCCTCTACACCAACGGAGGCAAATTACAGACATGGTTGGTTATTACCTTCAGAATAAACAACCTGCATTTCATATTTCAAAAGCAATGATGGGTAAATATTGGGGTAAGATTTGTGAATGTGTCTTCATCAGTGCAGCCAGCTTTTTCACTCACTCCAGGCTCTAATTTGGTAACTTGTCGTCGGCCATCAAGCCCTGATGAATGCTTTCCTGTTAATGCAGCCAACTGTTCAAGCAATGGCTACCTCTCATCCCCTTATTACTTGTCTTCCCCAGGATACAGTACTGGCAACTCAGAGACATTATTTATTTATTAAGTCAAAAATAAAATTAATGTATTGATTGCCCTATGTTGACTGTGCATTACCCAATTTTGGAGTTATCAACTGTAGAGGTTTCTGCTTTTACCTTGAATCTAATGGAACCAAATCCTCTTGCCTTGTGGTGTTTAAAGTGCCAAAAACAAAGGTAACAAAGTCTCTTTTCAAAAATCTTGACAAGGTTATTGAAAGAAATTCACAAACATCAGAGCCTTTTGCATATTTTTTCTACTGTGTACAGTGGCCAACAAAAAGAAGCATGCAGCTAGCTAACATTACAGCTCAGCTGAGGTGGGGTGCCATTAATTTCTATATTCTGCCACTCTGCCACGAGTGTGGGCTACTACAGCTGATATCAACGAAGGTGAGCAACTCGCATCAACACGATCTAAATCTAAATCTGGCACTACGGGGCAAAGGGAAAATATTGGATTGTGTGTGTGTGTGTGTGTGTGTGTGTGTGTGTGTGTGTGTGTGTGTGTGTATGTGTGTTGGGGGGCATTGCTAGAGTTTCTGTAATTTTTTTCTTCCATTTTTCCCCATTTCCCTCTGCACTGATGGTTTTGACTCACTGTCTGGTGAATGATGGCAGGTGTATGAAAAGTGAAGGTGGTGAAAAGACAAACTCAAAGGAGGAGGTACAGTTCTAAAAAAGATAATAATTTCCTGCTTGTGGTGTGGGTAATGTGGCCCTGATAGGAGTTCAATTTCACTGCCTTCTCCTTCACACACAATTACTTGAGGAGAAGCTGTCACAACATATCAGAACAGTAGACAAAGAACACCAAAGTGTTACAATCTTGAGAGACGCAGGTGGAAGGAAGAGAAAAAAAGGGCTATACCAATAGGAATGTCCAGCACACACAAAAAAATAGTTTGACATTTTGAGAAATTTTTTTTTTTTTTGGCTTTCTTATGAGGAGTTAGATCAGAAAGTTTATCCTATATGTGCCCTATAAATGCTGATAGTGGCTGGATCTTAATTTACCCCATTTCCAGAGTAATCCAAGTCATTATTTGGTAAGGCTTATATGAGAGACAGAATTTTATCCTTAATTTCCCAGTGGTTTGCCTGTTGATAATTTCAGTATTTTGTATATCTGAACAGCACTAATCCCATCAGAGTCATGTCATAACAGGAATCCTGTTTCATAGGTGGATGCATTTCTTTCAAAAACATTAACTACTGGCAGCGGGTGGATGCTGTAATAATGATATGAGTGCAGTGGAAATGTAAATTATACTCAAATTGCATCATATGAGTCATTGTTGCTGGATACATGTAATTTCACCCTCTTTAGTTATGGTTTTCCTGATTTTAATTTGTCAAGGAACGGGTGTAAATAGGCAGGCTGGATCTATTGAAAGCCAAAACAATTCTCTTGGCAAAACTCTCAAACTCAAAAAAAGTTTATGTTCAATTATTATTCAAAATAAACCGATTGTACATATGACTATGGAGAATCTGTAGAGGCATTTTTTAGCATAAGGATTCTATTTGTCATTTGCAGTTTGCTTGTAGTCTAGTCCAGGTTCTACTGGCCAATCTTGTTTGAGTAGCTTTGATTGCATGCTTGTAAACAGCTGAAAATGCAATTTCTAAACCATCAGCTACAGTCTGATGATTTGGCCCTTTAGAGTCTTTTCTCTGTTTGCACAAAACTTCAAGCCAGAAATGCAGTTTAGCAGAAATTCGTGTTGGATGAAAGGGCCTGGCTCACAATCTTTGTTTTAGTTCATCTGAAAGCTTTTCGATGAGGTTGAGGTCAGGGCTATGTGCAAGCCATTCAAGTTCTTCTTGAATGTGTATTGAGGGAAACCGGAAACCTTTCTGTTATTTTCTCTTTTCTCTTTTATAGTAAATCATTTTGTTTTCAAAAATGCCATATAAATAAAATTTGCATCCACCAAACTCAGCGAGCCGTGCCTTTATGGATCTTGCTTTGTTTATTGGAGCACAGTCATGTTGAAACAGAAAAGGGCCTCCCGAAACTGTTCCCACAAAGATGGAAGCATAGAATTGTCCAAAATGCCTTGGTGAAGCAATAAGATTTTCTTTCACTGGAACTAAGGGGATCAGATGAACCCCAGAAAAACAACCCCATAGCATTATCTCTCCTCCACCAGACTGTACACTAGGCACAATGCAGTCAGACAGGTGACATTCTCCTAGAATTCACCAAATCCAGACTCAACCATTAGATTGCCAGACACAGAAGTGAGTCGTCACTCCACAGAACATGTTTCCACTGCTCCAGTCCAGTGGCAACGTGCTTTACGCTCCATCCAAACATGGCATTGTTCATGGTGATGTAAGGCTTGCATATAGCGGCTAAGCCATGGAAACACATGCCACGAAGCTCCTGGCACACAGTTCTGTACTGATATTAATGCCAGAGGAGGTTTGGAACTCTGTGGTTACTTAGTCAGCAGAATCTTGGTGACTTTTATGCACTATGCGCATCACCACTTGACAACCCCTCTCTAATTTTATGTAGCCTGAGTTGCTGTGGTTCCTAGACGCTTTCATTTTGCCATAATGCACCTTTTAAGAATTCAGTGAACTCCTTGGAATTGCCCATTTTTTCATAAAAGTTTGTAAAGGCAGAACACAAGGCTAAATACTTGATTTTATACACCTGTGGCAATCGAAATGAAGAAAACAAATGAATTAAGAGGTGTGGCCCTTTTATCCATATCATTCATCTTTACATGGAACCAAGCTACCAGGTTCACTCTTCTCCAGTCTGTATGCTAAACCAGGCTAATTCATTGCCTGTATTTGTAGCACAGTGGTATCCGTCTTTATCTAACCAGCAAGCGAAAAGCATAGGTGTATTTCCCAAAAAGTCACACTATTCTTTAAATATAGTAAGCATGTTAAGTGAATTTGGAGTGATGCCCTGGACTCAGGAGTCTTCTGACATTTATTTCCTTTGATTTTTTTTCCGTTACTCCTATGTACAACTTTCAGTGCAACCTCTTTTTATCTTTTAAATATAATATTTATATGAAAAAGATTGTCTAGTTATGGACTGGACATTTTCTACCTGAAAAATATGTTTCTCCTGATTCATTCTGACAGCTACAAGAAATATCTCTGCTATCACCTGACAACAGAAGAAGTCAAGGAGGCAGAATGTACCATCCTGTGGGGCAAGGAAAATACTACTTGTCTGAAGCACAGACAGTGGAAAAAAATTGTGAAAGCTGGTGTAAAAGCTTGAGATGCAATATACCTTCAGATGATTATACAGTTGCCTGTCTTGACACATGCGATATGACCTCAAAGTATCAAAGATTTTGAGAAGAGTGACTTATTTATTTAAGGGAAATAGATATTTACTGGCGCTATTTTTATTACATCTTTTTATCGTGTTATTTACATACATTTTCAAAATATAAGATCTTAAAAGAGACAAACGTCGTAGTAACATTTCGTGGGGGGTGGAAAATGACTTTTAGGTGGAACAAGAAAGAGAAATGTGAACAAGACATTCCCATGTCGAGGCTATGAGCTCATTATGCTCTTTATTTACTAGGTACTGAATAATTAATGACAATGAACATGAAAGCTAAGGCACTCCAATACAATGAGTCATAGTGAAAGCTGGCTGCAAACTGAGCCCAACCAAGACAGATTTAAATGTTACCTGGGGAAAAATTCCAGTGGTCACAGATTTAAAAACCACCGAGAGCATCAAATAATTGGCTGTCCAAATCAGACAAAAAAAGAAAATTCAAAGCTGATCAAAAGTGATCATGAACTCCATGAAGGAATTTAAAGCTTTGTGACGTGTATAACCTTTTTTTTTCTTTTTTTAAAATTTAAACTCTTTAGCTGGACGATTATTCCTGTAGCATGATTTGACTCCAAAGAAGGAGGCATGGCAAAGCTAATTTATTTCATAAAACAATGCTTACTAAAAGATGAAAAATAACCATTTGGCACTAATTCAAAGCACATTTCCATGCAGAGGCTGGTTGGAGTGATGGGGGGTCTGGATGTGAGCTATGTTAAGTAAATGATCATGGGAGGATTGACTTCAAAGAATCATCAGAGGGAGGGGAAATGCAGAACTGTGCATAAATGGATGAGTGGAGGGTTGGTATAGTAGAGAGAAGTAAAAGAATTTAAAACATTTTTTTACTGAGACAGATGTGCAGACAGAGGATGTTAGCACAACAAAGAAATTTCTTCCATTCCTTGAGACAAAGATGTGAGCTGGATACACCGGGCTTCATTCTCCAAACCTTGATCAAAAATGTGTTTGTTGTTTTTTGTTTGTATGTTTTTCCTTTTTAAATGATACAAGGTTTGACCAGAGACCATTGCTGCATGCCATTCCTTGCAGTAAAGGAGCAAAAGAAGAAAAAAATCCCTTACACAATAAACAGTTCATTCAGACAAGTCACATTTGAAATGATTACAGCAGAATAATATAGTTAGAGTTTGTTTATGTTACACATAAAAATGGGGAGTAATTACCCCCATGGAGCTTGAGTGGATGCTAAGATGACGGAGGAGTTGGAACAGCAGGCAACAATGGATGTTTCAAAGGTGTGTTCAGTAGATGTGAGAAGACTGGGACCAGTTACTACTGTATGACACAGCACTGTTCAAGTTGTCTGCCTGACCAAGTTCAAAGGCTTTGTTCCACAAATGACACAACTGTAGTCTATACAAATTCCCTTAAAGCTGTAAAAGTATAATGAAGATTTGTTTAAAAGACTTGTGCACACTGTCTCTCTTCGCATTGTAATAATATAAAACATATGTTTCAACTTGTTGGACATTCATCAGGCATCTAGGTAACTATCATAAAAGCTTCCTGAGTTTTTTTTTTCTTTTAAGAGCTTTAAAACCACAAATACACACTATAGTTTGCCTTATATTAACTTTTATGATTATGTGACAGAGTTTGTCACCATGTATTTCCCAATGTGAGTCATAGTTTTTAAAAACAACATACTTGTCTAAAAATACTAGTGGCTCTGCAAGGCTGTTCACTAGTAGCACTTTGAAGTTAATGTTCGCATGTTTGCATGCACAATACTTGTCATGTTCATCAATAAAAACATTTTCTAACTGGCTCCCCACAGTTGCCATGTGACCACTAAAGGTATATCCCTGAAGAGTCCCAATCTCTTCATGAATGCTGACCTGACCCAGCTTGACGTGACATGAGACTAGATGCCATGGTTATGTCATTTGTTTTTCTTTTTTCTTTTTTTATGCAAATTGGATGATTAAGAACCCACGTATGCAGCAGTGAAGTTGATTCCAAAATATCCCTGAATTTTTAAAAATGGTTTCAGCCATGGCAACAGCAGACAGACACGATATGGTATCACTGAGAAAGTACATGGTCCCAATTTTCATGCGTGCACTGTGCCAAAATTCATAATCCTGCGTCAAATAGTTTTTGCATTATTGTGCTCTCTCAATGGATCTGCAGTGGTGGCATGGTGTCACCGTGAAAGCATATGATTGCATCAACAGTTTGGTTTTGACTTTGCTTAAAATGTAAAATAAAAAAAAAGTCCAGTAACGTCACCTAGTGGCAAATCTGTATTTTTAAGTGGCTGAAAATCTAATCAGTTCCAGATCTCATGACGGTCTATCATGTGTCTACCTTGTGCAACATTACACACAGACAAGCATGGTTAATGTTAGCATTGTTAGTAGCAGTAAACATTTTGTTTGCAGACTAGCATCCACACAGTTGTGCGGAATGTGATTGCTCATCGCTTCAGTTGCATGGTTATGTCAATTTAGTCTTGACTCGGCCCACAAACAACCGCTCATTCTCTACATCACAGTACTGCAGAATCGCGCTGCTTCCAGCTACTGCCATCTCTCCCACACTGCTAATCATCTTTTTATTGAAAGTTTACAACTTCTCGGGGAGAAGGAGGCACAGTATCTGTCATGGCTGGAGTCATAACATTTTTCATCCAACAGGTGGGTGCTGTTGCACATTAATAAAAGAGGAATTATTTGTTGAATCAATTAGTATTACTGGTGCTGATTAGCAAGAGCAACTAGCAGTGTACATTCCTGCAGGTAATAATTTTTCATTACTTGGAAAGGGGATACCGGCATGTATTTTATATTTTAGACCTATATTTCTACATTCTTAATGAAAGATTTGGCCAGGATTTCTGAATAAAAGGAGAAAAATAATCACATATAAATGTGTACTATACATTTATGAGTGTACCATTTAAAATGTAAACGAGAAAAAGTCCTTTCCATCAGCCTTACTGAATTTACAGAAAATGTGCTATTTCATGATATATATTGTTATCATGATATCAGTTGACTTATACCATGATATGAAATTTTCGTCATATTGCCTACCCCTACCTGAAGCCTGGGTAACTATGTGAATACCTCGAGGTAGGAGGTTTTGATTTCCTTTCTTGTAATTGTATTCTGCAGTTGTTTTGGATCTTGAAAACTTTGCTTCGGTGTTGAGCCACATGTAGAAAGGAAGACATGCATGGGAAAAGGTGGGGGATGAACTATTCTCTGCAGTGCCTGGTAATTTAACACGTCATTCTGATATACTTAAGAGGAAGGGCAATGCTGTAATTCTGGTAAATTTTTTTTTTTTTTTTTTTTTTTTTTTTTTTTTTCTTTTTTTTTTTTGTTTTTTTTTTAATTTGAA
>VUQH01041302.1:0-38758 GCA_015106775.1 Etroplus canarensis
GGCTTCCTCCCCTGCCATCGGATCCAACTCGCCACCAGGTAGTGGTCAGTTTACAGCTCTGCACCTCTCTTTACCCGAGTGTCCAAAACATGTGGTCGCAGGTCTGATAACACGATAACAAAATCGATCATTGACCTGCGACGTAGGGTGTAGTGGTGCCAAGTGCCCTTATGCTTGTACACGGTGTTTGTTATGGACAAACTGTGGTTAGCACAGAAGTCCAATAACTGTACACCGCTTGGGTTCAGATCAGGCAGGCCGTTCTTCCCAATCACACCCCTCCATGTCTCACTGTCAATGCCCACGTGCGCGTTGAAGTCCCCCAGTAGGACAATGGAGTCTCCGAGAGGGGTGCTTTCCAGCACACCAGTCGGGGACTCCAGAAAGGGTGGGTACTCTGAGACATCGTTTGTGCCTACCCACCAAACGATGGTCCGGACCCGTTTCCCAACCTGAAGGCGTAGGGAAACAACCCTTTCGTCTACCGGGGAAAACCCCAACATAGAGGAAGCCAGGCAGGGGGATACAAGAATGCCCACACCAGCCCATCTCCTCTTGCCTGGGACAACTCCAGAAAAGTATAAAGTCCAACCCCTCTCCAGGAATACGGTTCCAGAGCCCGAGCAGTGCGTTGAGGTGAGCCCAACTATTTCTAGTTGGTATCTCTCAACCTCATGCACCGGCTCAAGCTCCTTCCCCACCAGACAGGTGATGTTCCACATCCCAAGAGCCAGTTTAGCCAGCCGAGGATTGGACCGCCATGGTCTCCTTCTTGGTCTGTCCAGTAACCTGCACAATTTATTGTGTTTTTATTTGTAAGTTTGATATGAATGAAATTTTGGACTCCTAACATGTCCCACATTGTCCCACATAAACACAGTATTTGTCCCACATTGAGTTTGTTGGGATCTGGTCACCCTATTTACTTATACTAACAATCAGGGGCATGCCTAGAGGGGGGCATGGGGTAGTACTGGCTACCCTGAAATATGATTAGCCCCCCTGATTTCCTCCCACCAATGCCACTAATCTTACAATTCCCAACATTATTGGATGAGAGCATGGATAGCAGTAGGAATGTATAGGTTTAATGTGCTTTTATTTTAAATTCTGTTATACTATTTTATGCTTATACTCTACTATATTTTGAATGCAAATATTGTACTGTGCACTCTATTCCATTTATTTTTTGCTTTAGATAATTACTATTTTGTAGATAAATTGTTGATAAATTATTATAGCTCAAGTTACCCAGCAATATAGAAGTAACTGAAATCCTCAACAGATGCAACATTAAAGTGATACAGACATTAACTTTTTTGGCTTCAGAAGGAGGGGCATGGCAAAAAAGTTCAAGAACCACTGGAGAAGGAGGTAGAGGACAGAATACAGTCTAAACTATGGACAGTCGTGAACAATACCTCACACCAGTGGCTCCCTGTAGCTTTGACAGAAAATTAGATCAATATGAAAATCAACAATGGTTGTTTAATATATATATATATTAGAGAGAGAGAGAGAGAATGAATTCTGGCCATTAGATCCAAATACAAATAAATAAATAAAGATTACCCAGAAAAACAAAAAAAACCTGACACAAATCTGGACAAATTTCACCACTGATGCTACTTGCTCACTGGTATGCTTGATCTGTGGGTGGTCAAATTAAAACTGGGATATAAATTATATATTTAAAGCTATAGGCTGCCATATCATTTATGTGTGGTCAAAACAGGCTACAATCAATACATTTTATTCAGTTTGCACAAAGTGGGCAAGTTTAGGGCTACTCTGATTTTTTTAAAAGTTTTTTTATGTTTTCTTGCTCTTCATAACTTCTGTAAAACAAATAAAAAATGTTATTTTTGTTGGATAATTCAATAAATGCAACAATAACACATTACTGCAATGAAAATGCAAAGTTAAAGTACCAAATAATCATAAATAGCTGCTGTAAAGTAGTGGTTTACACATTCGCCTTGCAAGCGAAAAGTCCCTGGTTTGATTCCAGGTAGGGACACGAGCCCCTCTCACCATGGAGGGTTGTGTGAGGAAGGGCATCCGGCATAAAGCATATATGTATGTGAAAGATAAGAAAATGAAACTGTATGAAGCTGTATCTAAAAAGAGCACTGTCCTGTTGACATTCAAAGTTAAAAAGAGTAAAATAGCAAATATAAAAATAATAAATTAGCCTTAATGTACAAAATAAAAAGTGGAATATGTCACATTAAATACTTCAATTCTACAAGATGTGGCCATGAGAAAAACAGTGCAGCTTTTAAAGGGTGGGTATGTGCTTATGAATTTTCTCATTATGTGACGAGTCTGGCCGAAAAACTGCTCGAACTCTTTGGATAGTGAAGGTCGCCCACCCCTGATCACGGAGTGACCGGCGCCGACGAATAGACGATCTTCGGGTCCGTGCTGACGTGCGTCGGTCCGTCACGTGACCTGTGGAATGTTAACAATGCAGCGAGTGTCCAACTTTGTGCTAGAGTTCTGATCCTGCCTGGAGTCTGGGGAGAAAATGGAGGCTCGTTTCATCACATTTCCCCTCTGAGCTCCCTGCGCGGTGTGTACTCGCTCGACAGCCGAGAAGCGGACTGTGGAAAGTTGTCGTTTGAGGGATTTTATTCTGTGCTGTTGAGCTATTCCGGCCGCTTCTATCACATGGTAAGTTGAGAGTTGCTTTTCTTGGGAGGGGAGTGGTGGTGTGACTTATTTCCAAGACTCGCCGCTGAGCAAAACCTTCCGTTACGGGTGTGTTAAAGCGAGGGGTGGCGAGGGGGACATTTGGTTTTGTCACCCTGAGCCTCTGTAGGGGGCTTACAGGACTACCCCCGTTTTTTCCTGCATTGGAATGTGCTGCTGCTCTCAGCCCCCTAGCTTGGGATCTAGCTGAGAAGGCCACAGAGCTTTAAAACACGGCCCCCCCACCACCACCAGGCAAAAACTGTAACCCCTACACACAGTTTTAAAAGCTTTGGTGCAAACCTGTGGCGTCAGTTTAGAGGATTAGTCTACTTTTAAACATTGTCTCCTTGTGTTAATTTGAACTAACTGCATTTTATGTGGGGGTCATAACTTTGGGGGACCCCTAAGGGGGGGCCCACTTAAAGCAACCCAGTGGCTGTGCAGCTGGAGGAAGATGTGTGCCTTCATTGCAGTCTTTGAAGTGTTTGTGAAAAGGCAAAACTCGTTTTTATGAATCTGGTGGGACAAACTGGAGCTATTTGATGTGAATGCACTATTATTCACTGTGTTTCAAACCTACAGACCTGCATAGCCAGGCACTGATGCAACCATGTGTTTCATTCAGGTGTGCAATACTACTACACGACCACACACATGCCCGCTCATTCACAAAGAGTAAAGGTGTTTGATTAGTTCAGAAGTGGCAGCAGACCTGGCTTATGTCAGGTTTTTAAACAGTTATAAAAGTGTGTTGTCATGCAGATTGGAGGTATCTGTTAAGGAAGAACCATTGGGATGCAAACAGATCCTTGGTTGATGTTGCCCTGTGTGGTGTATACAAAGGATAGTAGAAGCTTACAGTATGCTTTGTTAACCTGGGTCAATGCTGTCCTATTTATTTTAAAGGGTAACCCTAAAATCAAGTGCAAAATCAGGTCTCGGGTAGTGTCCTTGTAGTGTAATTGTTTACACATTCGCATTACAAGTGAAAGGTTCTTGGTTTGATTCCAGGTGGGGGCACAAGACGCTCTCGCCATGGAGGGTTGTATGAAGAAGGGCATCCAGCATAAAACCTCTGCCAAATTACCAATGCGAACCTCTTGGGGAGATTATAAGGGAGCAGCTGAAGGTAATTTAACCCTCACTGGGGTGAGTTGCTCAGTTTTGGAGATGACCACCTGCCCTTGTGATCTTCAAAACATCAGAATGTAGTTTGGTAGCAAGAGAGTCTGTGGATTTTTTTTAAGTAACCAAAATTAGCTCGGTCATGCTTTTTAGAAATGGACATTTTGGCGCTGAGTTTTTCAACATTTTTTCAGCTGCGCACATGTGCGTGCGCACACACACACACACACACACACACACACACACACACACACACACAGATGGATGAATAGCACTAAAGGCTTGAGGGGAGACATGTCAGTTTAATTTTAGGGTAAACCATTCCTTTTATATCTGCTCACAGTTGAGAAGAAATGTGAAAGACATGACAACAAAGTGGACCAGACACAAAATGAAAAGCGAAAAGTCCTCCCTCTTCCACACACTTGCGCTTTCACAGCTGCAGTGAGTTTCCATCAACTGTTGTCTCTGCCTGTACATTTGTGATGTGTCCTCAAACATCAGCCCTCCTACACCCATCTCAGTTGTTGGCTACACCAGCTTTGCCCTTTAGGAAGTTGTGTTCCTTCCTCCTCCTCCTTTGTAATTTCTTAAACACAACAGAAACATTACCGTTCACAGTCTTGTTAGATCAATCACAAAGGTTAGGTATGATCTTATTAATCTTAACCTGCCTGCTTCTCAGGTTGCTCAGTGTTCTGTATGTTCTAAGATTTAGCATCAGAATCAGTAGTCACTTCTTTTTCTTTTTGGAGAAAAAGAAGCCCCTACAGTACCGTGTGGCAATGGAATCAACAATGCGCTCTGATCGGACACATGTCCATCAAGACATTACCTGAGGCATGTATTTAAATGTATGTCATTCAAAACCAGATATCTTGTGGAGAAAAGCTGTCTTTTCCCCAAAAGCATTTCTTTCCACCCTTTTATTTTAATGTGGTTTGAGTTTTTTTGGGGTGACTGGTGGACATTTGAGGAAATACAGCTTAATCTGATCCACCCTGGCTCTAAATTTGAGTTGAGCGGTCAATTTTTGTGATTTTAAAAAATGTGTGTTTGAAGTTATTTCATGAGTTTTCTTCATTAATTAAGTGTGTAAATAAGCATTTCTCCCACCTTTTCATGTTGACTGCCCTCTAAAATCTTTGCTTTAGCACAAATCACAGTAGGAGAAAGGTTTAGTTTGAAATAATGCTGCGTGTTTGATGTGCTGGTTTTTTAGCAGAGTAATTTCTTTGTACATATTTGTTTTCTGGTATATTTTTTGTTTAAGTTGCACTTGTTGGACACCCCCTTAAAGTTATAGACAGAGACAGTCCATATAACTTGTGTTTTGGGTTATTTTGGTCAGTGTACTGCCCCGTGATTGAGCTGTGGTATTTTACTTGTAGTTACTTGTGGAATGGAATGCTCATTGCTCGGACACGGCACCTAAAGCATCACAGGAATGGAAGCAAGAGAGATCCCAGAGATGGGGAAACATTTATGGAGGTTGGCCTCACTTTACCCCACCACCCAGCAGTATAAAAAGAGAAAACATGTTTTTGTCTATGCAGAGTTTAATCTGTACAAACAGTGAGGACTGTGTCCTTAAAATGGCCCAAAGGGATGGAGACAGCCAGGGAGGAGGTGGAGGACAAACGACGATGCAGTTCAAGAGCTTTTTATGTTTGTGCTCTGCTAGTAGTGATATAACCTTACCACAGTGTTGTTAAGAACACATTTTCAGTATCTATATATAGAATATCACAGCATGGAGTGGATTCCCTACTGTTTGGCATTGCATAAAACCAAACCTGGAATTGTACATTTTAGTTTTTATATATTTTCATAATGGTTGGCATGGTGGGGTAGTGGATAGCACAGTCACCTCACAGCAAGAATGTTTTTGGTTTGAACTCCAGCTGTGGCCTTTCTGTTGTGTTTGTATGTTCTGTTTTTGCCTGTGTGGGTTTCCTCCAGGTCCCCTGGTGTCCTCCCTTAGTCATGTTGGGTAAGGTTAATTGGTTATTGATGCAGTGTAGAGTGAAGCACTGTGTAAATGTATGGTTAGATGTGGCTGATAGTTTAAAGTGCTTTTGAGTGTTTAAAATGTGCTACATGAATCACAGTTCATTTTCTTTTGAATGAATTCAGTGTTCCTTCACACCGACACACAGCAGTCTCTAGGCTGGTGTAACAGTTCATTAGCGTGCATCACCATCACTTCAAAGTTTTCAAACTTTGCCCTGACGCTGTATTTTACTGTAAACGTTACTTTATTGGAGCCTTGGTTGCTATGTGCTGTAAAGAAAAACCTGTCAGAGGTGTAAATCAGAGCTGTAGCACATTTAAAAGTTTGATTGTCACAATTTTGTGATAGGTAAATTCATCCAAAATAGAGCAGGAAAGCAAATGTGAACTGACTGAAACATCTGAGTGTTTTATTTGGCAACTTAGATCAGGGGTCTTGAACCTGTGGCTCCATAGCCACATGTGGCTTTTTTGCCCAGCTCCAGTGGCTCCCTGTGGCTTTGACAAATAAATGCAATTCTTTATATTTGCTGTTCATAAAAATGTGGAGTCAGTACACAAAATTTAAAAAAAAAGGTTCACACATGGGCATCATAGCTTGTGTCTGTTGCCTGGCATACCTTATCTTATTCCTGATCCTGAATAGTGCATGGACAAACTTGATCTGTGGCTGGACTTTAGTCAAAAGGAAATTTTGGCTTTTGTTTTTTACTTTACTATTTTTAAAACTCTTAGTCAGTTTCTTTCTCCGCTTCTTCTTTTTCTTTTTTCAGTTGCTGTCTTTAGGGGTCACCACAGTGGCTCAGCTACCTCCATCTCACCATAATCCAGTGGTTCTCAAACTTTTTTAGGCATGCCCCACTTCAGAAGCCAAAAATGCACATCCAACACCCCAGAATTTTATAATCACTAACAATAAAAAATGATCCATGTTGAATTTTACTTAAATGAAGGTGAGTGTCATCAGTGCAATAGAATCAGCAAATGTTTGCTTGTTTCTTTTTTCTTTAAAAAAAGACATATCTATTCACCTTAGTTTCATTACATATTTTTTGCCCCACAGTTTGAGAACCCTTGCCCCATCCCATGCATCCTCTTCTGTCATGCCAACCCTCTTCATGTTCTCCTTCACTTAGACTGCTCTAGGTTTCAATTATTATCAAAGTAGTTTGCTTTTAATTCTATTATTTTGCACATATATACATACATACATACTTCTTGATGTAATGAATATAGGGTTTTTTAAAATATATTTTATCTTCTTAACTGTACTGCTATCTTCTTATTGATATTTATGTATACTGAATGGAATGTGAGCAATTTCCCCCCAGGATTAATGAATGATTCTGATTCTGACATGAACAGTGTCTTGCATAGCTTCATAGCTACTCTGTTTCAAAGTAGGCCTAAACATGCGGATAAATATATTTTTCCTCCAGTTAAAATTGTTCTATTTTAGTGTCCTCGATAGCGTAGTGGTTTGCACATTCACCTTTAAAGTGAAAGGTCCCTGGTTCAATTCCAGGTGGGGACACAAGCCCCTCTCACCATGGAGGGTTGTGTCAGGAAGGGCATCCAGCGTCAAACCTTTGCCAAATTACCAATCCGGATTAATCCGCTGTGGCGACCCCTTGGTGGAGAATACAAGGGAGCAGCCGAAAGGTACATTTTTACAATTGTCCTATTTTGTTTGTAATAAGAATAATAAAAATAAACAATTTAAAAAAAATAGTTCCAGAATTTCTTAAATGTAACAAAAATATAGTGTTATTGTAATAAAAATACAGCTGCAGCCCCTGGAAACAAGTTACTTGTGTTAAATGAGTTTAATTACTTATACCCTATTTTTAATGTTGATAGGCTTATTCATACTTATTACTGTCTCATCTTCATTATAAGGCTTAAATATGTTTTGCAGCTCACTTCAAATTTTTTTGGACAAAAATTGCTTGAAAATGACACTCTTGGCAGAAAAGGTTGCTGGCCTCGGCCTTAGATTTTAGATGTTCATTTTTAGCTGCTTTAAATCACCTTTAGGAGTCATTTGGAGTTCTGTTGCAAGCTATAGTAAGTGCAGAAGTGAAGGTCTGATGCTGTTATCCCCGGGAACCAGCGCTGTTCTACATATCACTGAGAATTTTTAACATTTAAACAATTTCCCCTTGGAATGAATAAAGGATTCTGATTCTGATTTTGAGGAGGGCAAACTCAGAGCCCAACTGATGCCTGATATTAAGACATATGAGCTGACAGCTTGTAAATACCAAATACAACATTTTAGGGAGTTAAAAATGTAATAATGTGTTAATTTTTCAGTCATGCCCGTCAAACTAGTTATTAGACACTGCTGGACTCCACCCACACTATCGACTCTGCTGCATGTGCTGCAGACAGTGCTGAAAACAAGGTGCTGGATGCACTCTGTGTGGCTCAATATGTGACGACACTCATTTGGAAATTGACCTAAGTAAGTGTTTTGACACTGTGTCAAAAATAAGGCAACATTCAGTTATATATATAAAACATTATGGCTCTGGACAAAATTACATCTGGTGTTTAACAGCTTACTTCTAGCTCAGCTAGTTGCTGCTGCTGTTTATGGTGAAATTTGAAGGTAGCATGATGTTTGAAAGTTTTGAAATTAATAACACATTTCCCATTCTTTTTTTTTTTTTAAATGTTGTTGGCATGTGATCTGATTTGTCCACCATCATCATATTTCTTCATGCATATTTTTTTTTTTGTTTATAATTTGAAATGACCGTGTGGCTAACCTAATGAGTCACATTTTGAAAGCCAACAAACAGCGACTTCTCTTGTGATGTAATATTGTTGCAAGCACATAATAACACACAAATACCAACACATTCTGCTCAGTGACCCTGACTGTTGTAATAGTAAGGTGACCAGCTGATCTCACTGGAGCGTGGGGGAGAAATAATCACTGATGTTGGTTAGACTGTTGCAAAAAGTCTAATTTTTTAGCTTTACTCTATTGTGCTGTAGGTTATATAGTGAAACCTTTAGGTATTTGGTCAAATGTAAACATGTGGCTTTCGCAAGCTGCTGATGTCAGTCTATACTACATAACCCCGTTTCTTCTTTCTGCATATAGACAGGAAGTTAAACCAATTTTTTGGGTGAATGTTGGCAGCTTCTCTTTATGCCTGTGTGGTTCAAGTACAGAAAGTGTCTTGATAGATGAAATAACTACTCAGGCGGATGAAAATTATCCCTCTAATTTTCATTTGTCAGGATAATTGTCAAGTGTAATTCTTTACTAAACTATGTGCCAAGACGACTTTTTGAAATATAACCAGATCAATTAAAGGTTGATTGCCTCACAAAATGGTTGGAATTGCAGACATGATTTTAAAACCACAGCCGTGTTGAAACCTGCCAGAAGAGGATTGTATCTAGCAGTTTTTCAGAGCTGGTGAGATCAGTATCTGGAGACCTGGATACGTCTGCCAGCCAAATGGAAATCTTCTCTAAAACTATTCAGTGCCTGTGAGCCGCTCAGTTGGACAGGAAACCCAGCTGCCTGTCAGCTTCAGAGTCTCCTGTCAGGTGGTATTGGCTGGCTGAGTAAAGCTATACTTAACTTAAGTGGAAGCCAAAGAAAAGAAGGAGACAAACGCAGCAATGAATGACAATGATGATGATGATGATGAATGAAATATTTTTTCTTATCCCTTAATCATAGGAGATGTCCTGCCAGGGTTGGCTATGTCTGTTGCCTTCAGGTTCAATAACTTAACTATGTGATTTGACGCACACACTGTTAACTCGGCTGGTATGAGGCAATGTTGCATACCGGAACTACAGACATATAAATGTAATGATCATCTAAAGTAATATTGTCATACTGTCTTTACAACCAAAGTCAGATCCACTGTGCCACTGTATGGTTCATTGGACTGTAGAGATGGCCAGTTAGATGAATATACACTCACTGTCCACTTCATTAGATACACCTTGCTGTTAGTGGTTTGGATCCCTTTTTGCCTTCATAAGTGCCTTAATTCTCTGAGCCAAAGCTTCATCAATGTGCTGGAAACATTCCTCAGATATTTTGCATATTGACATTATTGCATCACGCAGTTGCGACAGATTTGTCAACTGCACATCCAGATGTGAATCTGCCATTCCACCACGTCCCAAAGGTGCTCTATTGAAATGCGATCTGGTGACTGTGGACGCCATTTGAGTACAGTGAACTCATTTTCATTTTCAAGAAGCAAGTTTGAGATTAGAGCTTTGTGACATGGCACATTATCCCAATGGCAGCAGCTTTCAGAAGCTGATTACACTGTTTTTTTTTTAAAGGACAGGACATGGTCACGCTTGCTGTGGTAATTAAATGATGCTTAATTGATGCTAAGAGGCCTAAGGTGTGCCAGAAAAATATCCTTCACACCATTACACCACCAGCATCCTGAACCGTTGATATAAAGTAGAATTGATTCATGCTTTCATGTTCACGCCAGATTCAGGCCCCACCATCCAAATGTCACAGCAGCAGTGGAGACTCTTCACACCCGGCAACATGTTTCCAATCTTCTCTTATCCATGTGATTTGTAGCCACAGTTTCCTGTTCTTAGCTGACAGGAGTGGCACCTGGTGTGGTCTTCTGCTTTTATAGTCCTTCGGGCTTCGACATGTTGAGCATTCAGCGATGGTCTTCTGCATACCTTGGTTGTAACAAATTATTATTGTTATTTGAGTTACTGTAGCTTTCCTATCAGCTTATAGCAGTCTGGCCATCCTCTTGTGACATTGGCAAAAAAAGGTATTTTCACACAGGTAACTGCCACTCATTGGATATTTTCTCTTTAATGGCCCAATCTCTATAAACCTTAGGGCTAGTTGTGTGGGAAAATCCCAGTAGATCAGCAGTTTCTTAAATACTCAGATCAGCATGTCTGACACCAACAGCCATGTCACGTTCAAAATCACTTAAAACACCTTTGTTCCTTTTTCTGATGCTCGAATTTAACTTGCAGGTTAAATGTGTGTATGCCTAAATGCATTGAGCTGCTGCCATGTAATTGACTATTTAGACACTTGTGTTAACAAGCAGTTAAATATGTGTACCTAATGAAGTGGCCAGTGAGTTTATCTTCAGTACTTTATTATATACAGTGGTGGGGTTTTTGTGTGTAGCATGATTTTAGTCATTTTATCTTGTTAATTTAATGGTCTGCCTTCCTGAGAAGTGAGCTTGTATTATAGTGAACCTGTAAACTACAACTGCTACACACACACCTCTACAAATATATCAACAATCCCCAGTTAGTGGACTAACTGGTTGCTGGCTGGAAAATTTTTAACATATTGCCCAACCTAATGAACTACAAGAACATTTGAACTATTTGACTAAAACTAACCAGGTAGTTGTTTAGGTAGATAATTATCTTTAGTTGCAATTTTTGCCTTGTTAGCTACCTAGGATAGGGCTGTGACAGTCTGTCAGTCCATAACAAAAGCTAAAATCTACTGATTGCACTGCCATGAAACTTGTTCTTTTAGTACTTTGGTTCATGACCAGATGAGATCTTTTAAAACTCTCCCATGAGTTTCATCTGTACGTTGTGTAGATCATCGCCACAAAATAAAGCCAAACACAACCCGCCAGTTCTTACTCCACATTTTATGCTTGTAATCAGTAACATAAGTGCTCATTGCATAAAAAATATCTAAACACTCCGTATGTCCTTGTGATTTGTTTCACTTTGGGTCTTCACATGAGTCTCTGGGCAGAAACATACATTTAGTCCACGCATCAGCCCATCTTCACTGGTGGGGTAGCCCTGTTGTGGCAGAATGTGGAGCGTGTTCATCTAGATGAAGCTGTCACATGGTGTCGAATATCTGATCACAGGGGAGCATCACAGGCAGAGGGACTGATGCAGGGAGGGTCACAGATTTGTTTTGACCCCATGCCGAAGCTCAGATCGGTGTTTACCGATGACCACGTACCAGAAGTATGCATTGACAGGGGCTGAATTGTGCAACCACAGCTATGCATTGATGGAGTTCTTAAAGAGGGCAGGTGGTGTTTTTACCCCTGGCATTCCTGAGTTATGCATAAGGTATGCAACAGTGCTCATGCAGTACCAATGTTACATTTGACCTTCAAATTTCCAAAGCGTCAGACTGGTCTCATGTGGTTTTTGTAACCATAAGGATCATATTTAAAATTCCAATTATTTCACCTTATATTATGGCAGAGTATATATATTTAAACTGATGTTGTCCTTCGTAATGACATATATGCTCAAAGATGTAAACTGCATGTGTGATTATGAATATTACGTGGAAGAACAGTTTTCATACTCTCCATTCCTTCCCCCACAGGCGCAGATTGGCACGATCATCGTTTGGCTCCACGATGCCCTCGTGATCTGCTGCATTTCCTGGAATAAGCTGGAACCTGAGCTCTGAAAATCACACCATGTAATGCCTGTAGTATTCCTGCCTCACCTTCATTCACCACAGCAGAAGCAGGAATCAGAAACAAAAAGTGAGACAAAAACAAATTAGGGACATAGAGCAGGGATCACAAATCTACGCCTCCGATCTGTGCTCCTGGAGGCTCTTTATCTATTTAGGTCAGCAATCTTGAAAGGAATCTTTTAGAGGGGTGTGGGGGAGCGAGTGCCAGTTTGTGTGTATGTGTGTGTGCGTGCGTGTGTGTGTGTGTGTGTGTCTGTTTCTCTTTTTAGAGTAGGTGCCTGCCCTGGGCACTGAGGCCATGAGGCCCAAGACTTTCCCTGCTGCCCCGTATGTGGGCAACACACGGCAGAGGCTTCAAGAGATCAAGGAGGGCCTGAAGCAGCCAGCCAAGCTGGTGAGCCAGGCTTTGCATGGAGGTAGCTCTCGAAATGAGGGAGGCAGAGGGGCTGACAGCAAGAGCGGGAAAGACACAACCAACCGACAACAGCAGCTCAGACCCCCGCAGAAGTTCAACAACTACCAGAATGCCCTGCGGGAAATCCGCAAGTCCCTCAAGCCCTTTGAGTCGGGCTCAACCTCTGGGTCAGGACACCCAACAGGTGCCGGTGAGGTGAACCGACAGATGCTACAGGAGTTGGTCAACGCTGGTTGTGACAAGGTGAGTTAGACAGAGGAAGTGTTCTTTCTTGCAGCAATACATAGTCCTGTCATGGTAATGAAAGGGTGATTCTGTGGTTCAATTTTTTTTCAACCATTTATACCTAATGATAACAATAGTATGAGTAGTAGCATTAATGCCTCCAAGCAGTGTTGTAATTAAGTCCTCTTTAAGATGACATTAGGTTGTGAGAATGCAGCTGCATTGGCCACAAAACAAGGCTGCCTTTATTCAGTGAACAAATCTTAGTCATAATTAAATAAATAAATGATTGCAAGTCTATGAGAATCTTTATTGGCTGCATAAATATTATCAGAATGAGAATGAGAATACTTTACTAATCCCAATGGGGAAATTGCTAACTTTCTGACAAGACTCCCTGAAACAGAGGAATAAATATGCTAATAATTTGTTTCTCAGTGTTACTCAGTTGTAGTAAATGGCACTTCACTTAGATGGCCACTCTTCTCCTCTCAGTTAAAGAAAGCTTTCAGGAGTGCTGTGTGCACTTAGATGCAATACAATACAAGTCTCCTCAGCCAAGTGTATAGTGCTTTAGTTACATAACACTGGCCAGAATGTTGAAATACCAGGTGGATTTCCCAAACGGGCTGTTAGGCGTTTACTCCTTCTGTCCCACTTGAGGAATGCAAGTACGCCATCAAACGTCTGGTCTGGATGATGAGGGATAACATTTCCATGGGAAAAGAGTCCATCTGACACTCTTCATCTGCTGAAATTACTGTGTAAACTATTACATTGTTCTGACACATAACAGTTTAAAGGTTGCTTCTGCAAGGGGGAGGGGCAAAATAAAGGACACCATATCATCACAATCTTAACTGTTAGTCCGGTTAAGATTTAATACATCTGTGGTTAAAGAGTTCAAGAACAAGCCCTGTGATGGACCACGGTATGTGAAGAATGCACCACTCAAGCCCATACACAACATGTTTTGGGGGGGCGTTATGAGGCTGCTCCATGCAGACAAATCGATTTAAGCTTATCGCAGTCAAACATCCACTGTATGTCGGGTATTTGCTGATAACAGGACTTTGCTCTGTGTTTTGTTTCTATTAGACTGGCACAGCAGTTCATTTTACCATCTGATATCTGCTTTACTGCTTCACTGAGATTTTGTTTTTTAATTTTATTGTGATAAATTTTATAGTTTAAGACTGCACATTCAACTAACCCCTCTTAACCCACCCACTCAGCTGATATTGTTTGTTATCTGAGGTTTTAGCTGAGGACAGGGGACAGTTGGACTAGGGTGTGTATTGAATCCTAAATTAGTGGATGTCTGGACCCTAGTGGAAAATTATTAGGCTTGATCATAAAACAACGCCCTTAAAATTCTAAAAAGACCACTGACACCTGGCTGAACCTTAAGATCAGAACCTACAGGGTCCAGACTAGAGCATATCCTGAAGCTATCCACCTCTTCACATTCTAAACTTAGAACAGCAGGCCTCTATGCACATTAACCTGATGCGCTTCATCTACTGGGTTGTTAACAGCGTGAGAGCAAAAGTAAATGTTCCCAAAGATGTGCATGCTGACATATATTTCCACAAAAAGAGCCAAACCCTTGAATTGAAAACAAATTACACAAAGAGCGAATGGTCACATATTTAATTTAACCCCATTAAAGATGAACCCAGTGGTTGGGACCCCTTGTCACATTTCATTGTTAGACATCAGTTCCACCAAAAAGGCATTACCCCTTTAATTCCTGATAACATTATTAAAAATACTCCAAGATTCCATCTACTCAGATTTATCAGTCATGGAGAACATGAGTATATGAGTAATATGAGTATTTTTGAGTCTTAGACTATATCTTGGTGGTAATACTTCAAAAGGTTTGGCTGCCTGTTCAAGCAGTATGTCTAAACTGTATTTTTTTTTTTAGCGTGCTTAGAAGTGTGTAAGCTGACATGTGTCAGTGGATTTTTCAAGAACACCAAACAGACTGTGTAAACAGAGTGAAGCACACAAATGTACTACTAGATTTTGGAGTGTGTCTGTGGGAATTTTTGCCCATTTATCCAGAAGATCATTTGTGAGGTCAGACACTAATATTAGATGAGAGGATCTGGTATGTAATCTTGGTTCTAGTTCATCCCAAAGGTGTTTGATGGGGTTGAGGTCAGGGCTTTGCGCGGGCCCGTCAAGTTCTTCCACACCAACCTCATCCAACCACAACCTTTACTGACCTTGCTTTGTGCTCTAGGGCATAGTCATGCTGGAACAGAAAAGGGCCTCCCTCAAACTGTTCCCACAAAGTTGGAAGCCTAGAATTGTCCAAAATATCTTCATCAACGTAAGCATTGAAATTTCCCTTCACTGGAACTAAGCAACCAAGGCCAGCCCCAGAAAAACAACCAAATGCCATTATCCCTCCTCCACTAAACTTTACAGTTGATACAATGCAAACCCAAACTTGTCCATCAGACTGCCAGATAGAAGCCTGCTTCACCACTCCACTGAAAACATTCAGCTGCTCCAGAGTCCAGTGGCAGTGTGCTTTACACCACTGCATCTGACATGTGGTATTGTACTTGGTGATGTTAGGCTTGCATGCAGCTGCTCGATCATGGACATGCATGTTATGTAGCTCCCAGTGCACAGTTTTTGACCTGATGTTGATGCCAGAGGAGGTTTGAAGCTGTGCAGCTGTTTAGCCAGCAGAGCTTTTACGCACTATATGCCTCAGCACTTGGCAACCACGCTCTGCAACTTTCTTTGTAATATCACTTACATTTGATCGTGGAATATCTAGAAGGGGAGAAATTTCATGAACTGGCTAGTTGTAATGGTGGCATCCCATTACAGTACCACAGTGGACTTCAGGTTGCTCTTTAGAATGACCCATTTATTCAGAAATGCTTGTAAAGGCAGACTGAATGGCTAGCAGCCTGATTTTGTTCACCCGTGGCAATGGGACTGAATGAGACAGCTGCATGGTTAAGAGGTGTGGCCTAACACCTTTGCCCACATATTGTACCTCAGTATGTTAGCAAATTGGTACCTTGATGTTATTTCAGAGTACTTAAAATCTTAAGTTCTCTCAAAGAGACTAATCTTTTATTTACCCTGAAAATGCTGAAATCCTGAGAGTTACTTGTTCTTCTAGAACACAAGCTTTCAAAGGGCTTGAAATATGAGATAACTAGTGTGTCTAAACCTTCAATATATCATATTGGCAGCTTCACGCCTGGCTCTGTTTTTCCCCTCAGTTCATACTGAATTTGTTTTTCTTCTGAACACGTATGTAAAGCAGGAAGATTGAAGCTAAATTTTGGACACTGTCGCTCGTCCATTTCAAACAGCTACTACAAAAAACACGGACAGGCTTGCTATAGCCCTACCTAGTTGACCTCCCTTTCTGCCACCATTTTGAATGGACCACAGCAGTGCAGACCCAGTCAATACAAACAGGAAGTGAACATTCAATGGCAGCAGGGTGGAACAGTTCCTTCTGCTGCAGCCGAGTCACCACCCAACATGCCGTCTCTCCTCCTACTCCTCCACTGTCTCCGGTCTGTCTGTCAGAATGGACTACAGAGTCTTTGTCCCTGTTTCTGTACATTTCTGTGTTTTTATGAGTTTGTTCTATTCATAATTGTTTCTGTTTAGTGTTTAGTGAACAGTTGATGATTGATTAAGCCTTCGAAGTAAAACCAGCAATGGCATACCTTTTGACAGTCACAGGTAATTTGGATGTGAGAACACAATGTTTTTTTTACAACGCTGTGTGTGAAATATTCAATATAGTTTAGGGAATTTGAAAGGCTTAAAAGTAAAACTGTTTAAAGGATTTCACTTGCTGAATGCTTAATGTGTCTAATTGCTTAAAATCATCCTCTTCTTATGGCTCTTACATCTAATTTCAGACAGATGCAGGGGAATATTAAAGCATCTTTGAATTATTTTGCATATTTTAAAATAGTTGCTTCTTTGACTTGCATCTCCTGATATTCCTAACTGCCTTCAAATGTTAAACAGTGACAGATTCTGAGCGAGGAGCTCCCTAATCATAAGTTGAATCAGCGATTATTATAGATGGTGTCCAAATGACTGCCCACATTCACATGGTCAGTGAATGACTGTAAGGAAATAAGTCAGATACTGAGTTCAGAATGTTACCCTGTCCGATCTGAGTCTGATTTGAGAATTTGTCTGATAAAACTGCGCCTCCAAAGCTTTTTTATTTGCTTTGCTCTGATATTGTTTCATGTACGGGCGATGGAAAGAATAGGTGGAGTGGAGATCGTAATAAGAACCGGCCTCAGACAGACAAAATCACTGATTTCAATTGTCTAGACAGCCAATCAGAGAGCTGTCTCTTGACTACCTCTTCTGCCACTGGACCTTTTTCACATCAGAGATTTTAATATGTTATGGCAGGAAGTATAAATGTCATTAATGAGGGCTCAGTTCTATTACATTTGTGCCTTTTTCTGCTTTTACTGCTCTTTGTGTCAGTAACTAATAAATGCTGTTTCTCTGGACAAGTAGTCTAATTTTTTTGGGCCAGTGAATGGTCTCAATTTTTTACATCCTTTGCCACTCCTCTGCTGATTTCTCCTTCACCCCCTTCTTGAGGCAGCTCCATTTCATTTCCAGGCCAACTCTTATCAACTAGCTTTGTCTTTGTTTTCCTTCTCTTCATCTTTCCTGTCCTTTCCAGATACAAATTGCAGAGCTATGTGGCTCGTTACATAATCATTTTTTTAAGGCGGAAATGTTTTGGAGGGGGATTGAGGGTGGGGGAGGAATGCCAGGCATTGAGATGAAATGGAATGAAAGGAAGTAAAGGGAAGAGGGGGACGAGTGAGTGTGTGTGTGTGTGTGTGTGTGTGTGTGCGCGTGTGCGTTCTTCGATTTTTGTTTTTCTTCTAGGCCATCGTCACAGGTCTTCTGCTGTATTTGCAGAAGAAACTGTGGCTGGGAACACTCTAAGCATATGAGCAAACATATATGATAGTGTTTACGTAATGGTTAGGCCAACGAGATGTGACTTGGATGCAGTGTATGTATGTCTTGTGTTCTTCTGTTGGAGTTGAAGACAAGGCTTTCCTCAGCTCGCACTGTAATATTAAGAAAGCCGTCCTTCCGCATTCCTTTGTATTTATTGTGTCCACTGAGGAACTTTTTACACCATACAATAGTTCACATATTTACAGCTTGGTGTGGAAATGATGCATGATCGCCTCTCTCAGCATGTCCCATCTGCACTGCACTCCTGAACATCCTCCATATGGCTTAGATTTGAAGGGTCTTGCACTGGAATGTGTCTCAGAATTTGGTTAAAAAGAAAATTAAAATCCACAAATCACCATAGTGCGAAGAAAAACAGCATTTGTTTGTGCTTGTTGTGTCAGCCTGTCACTGCAGGTTGTCTGCATAGAGTTTGTAGGCTGGTGATTATGCGTTTGGGTAACTCGGCGGCCTGCAGCCCGCAACCATTATGACAGGGGTGCAAATGTGGCCTGGATATTTTCGACTGAAAGAGAAAGGCAGTGAGATGGGAGAGAGCCTGTCCAGATTGCAAATAGCTTGAATTCCTGCTTCCTGAGCTGAGGAATGTGAGCAGCGAACATCTGTCGCCATGACAGCCGGGGTCACCAAGCCCGCCTCCGCCCAACACACACACACACACGCACACACACAACTTTTTTTAAAAGGAAGAGACAAAAAAATTAAATCCAGAAAGCACCGCTGTACTGAGGGTTCAGTGCATCATTTTTCATACAACTCTCTGTCTCAGAGTTGTTTATTACTTTAGCGTCTACACATTTGCCTTACAAGCGAAAGGGCTCTGGTTCAATTCCAGGTAGGGGCCCTAAGTCCCTCTCACCATAGAGGATTGTATCAGGAAGGATATCCGGCGTAAAACCTCTGCCAAATTACCAATGTGTAATCCACTGTGGTAAACCACTGGGGAGAATACAAGGGAGCAGCCGAAGGTTCATTTTAATAATAACATAAAAAATTACTTTACTGCTCCCATGCTGGGAAATTCTTTTATTAAAAGCATTACTACAAACTCTTGCTTGTGCTATGAATGATTTCCTCCATCTTTCCTTGTGGCAACAGACCTTAATCAGTTAGTTAGAGAAAATGCTCTGCTGCCTGTCCAGGAATAGGTGGTGCAGAGGGTGGTCGGGATTACCCATTGTTCAGTGACCTCCTTTCAGCACAGCTTCAAAACTGTCCAGTTTGCAGCGAATCACAGCGTCAGCCTTCCTGATCAGTTTATTCAACCTGTTGTTGTTGCCAGTGCCAAAACCGCTCTCCCAACAGACCATAGCAAAGGACACTGCATTCACCATCACAGACTGATCCCAGCTTCCTTAGGAAATAGAGCCTGCTCATCCTTTTCTTGTATACAGCCTCTGTGTTGGTTGGCTAGCTCAGTTCGTTGATGTGGATGCCCAGGTACTTGTACCCAGCCACCACATCAGAATATTCAGAAGCAGATGATTTCTCCCAGCACTCCACAAAATCATCTATTAGCACTCTGGACTCCTCCTCCTCCTGCCTATCACTTAAACATCCAACCACTGCAGAATCATGATAGTATTTCTGTAGGTGGCATGACCCGGAGCTGTACTGAAGGTCTGAGGTGTCCAAGGTTAACAGGAATGTTTTACCTTCTGAACCAGTATTTTAGGCTTAATACAGAAACTTAAGTGATTGAAAAGCTAAAATTTGCTGGTGGAGAAAAGTAAACATTTCAATGTGTTTCACCAATTATCTATTGTCTGAATGCACTTTTAATAAATGTTATATACATTTGAACAATAAATAAAAATAATAAAATCTTATTGCTTGATCAACACAGCACCCTTTTTTCAGCTGAGTACTTGTTTGTCCCCACTATCCTCGCTACTGTCTCCATTATGTTGTCATTGAATTACTAAACTATATGCCATTGACATATAGACACGATTCAGTTATTTGTATGGATTAGTTTCTTTCATTAGTGTAGTAATATAAAAACAATAAATCAGATTCTTTCATGGTCACTGAGGTTTTTAAAGGCAGATGTTCGGGCAGTGGAGCAGCATGAATTGGATGGTGGAGCAGCATCTAATTGTTGGAACATTCACAGCCACGTTACACTTTGACTGGCCAATAGATTAGTAAGTAAGCAGGGTCTGTTTTGTATTCATTACTCATCCATTTCTTTTCATGTGTAGAAAGAAGCGCAACACATGAGAAGCCATTGAGGAGCAGCTGTCATCCATCCATGTGACTGTTCAGAGTAGCTGAAACACATTGCCTTGTTTCTCCTAGTTTGATTTACGCATATCCCCAACTTTACTGCTGCCGCCTAATTGTCGGATCATTTTGGAAAACCCACACCTTTCCCTGATTGTAAAAAGGGTTTCTGTGTCCAGCAATACCTGGAACTTTATGCAACTGCATTCACACCCAGTTGAGAAAAGAGGTGAAGATTAATAATTCTGGGAATTATTTTCATTTGTTGCTTCTTTACTTGTGGCACTTTTGATGTGTATGACTAAGTGAAACACTACGAATGGCTCCTCCCTGGAGGTAAATCATTTTTTCCATTTTTTCCAAACAGCATATCCTGAGTTTTGAAAAAAGGGCAAAATGCTAAAAAACTTAAAACCAGCAATTTGATAATCATGTGTTTTATTTTATTGTCATTTAAGCAAAGCAGGATTTGAAAGAAAAAGCCCTACATGCAGGCAAGCAAGGCAGAAAGACTGAAGAGGGAAGGATAAAAAGTGACATTACTGGGCGGCTCTGGCAGCCAGCACACTCTGCTGGCTACACAGGAATGTAACAGGCACACATGTACACACAGGAAACAGAGTATAAACACTGGTGTGTGTGTGTGTGTGTGTATGTGTGTGTGTGTGGTCAGTCTTAGGCTCGGGGACATAAAGTTATGTGCATGCAGAGGGAGGAGACAAAAAAGGGAGGTTTGTGCACGTTGCATCCACCAGTGTATTTACACACACATATACAAAGATGAATGCCATGCACAAACACACAATACAGAGGGCATAGAAAGTGTGTGGCCTCGGCATTTCCTGGCTTTCAAAGACTGCTGTGCCCACAGTTGCTGCATAGTCCCATTTTTAAACGATTTTTGTTTGATTTAGTTTCCTCCTGACAAATAAAGGCTGCCCGTCTCTGAGAAAGTATGGTCACAAAATGGCTCCTCGGGGATGAAACTTTTCTCATCTGCCATATTTTGCTGCTTTTGTTGTTAGATGACATGGTCATCCTTTGTATTACAGTAGAAAACCTCTAATGTTCTCTTTGAGGTATTTTGTATCAGTCGCCACAAAAACAAGTCCTAATGTTACATAAAAAGCCAAGCAGGTTGATTTGTAGAGCACGTTTGAAACAGACACAATTCAAAGGACTTTACATAAGATATACATTTGAGGAACGCTAAAAAAACAAACTGATAAAGGTAAATGTAAGAAAAATAAATGCAGAAAGCACAATGCTATTTTTTTCAGTCCAGTAATCAATGGTATTAAATGTACTAAAGTGCACCAGAGATAATGACACTGGAGGTATTTTTTTGTGACAGTATAGTTAATAAATATTCACTGGTACCAAATTTACATCAACAGCACAGTCTTTTAGTTCAGTGCTGTATTATGTAATTTAATGAGAAAACCAAATGAATAACGGTATATACCTTATACACTATATGGAGAAAAGTATTGGGCCACACCTTCTAATCACTGAATTCAGGCATTTCATTTAATCCCACTGCCACAGGTGTATAAAATTAAGCACCTAGCCATGTAGTCTGCCTTCATATTTGTGAAAGAATGTGTTTTTCTAAGGAGCTCACTGAATTCCAGTGTGATACTGTAAGAATCAGTTTGTGAAATTTCTTCCCTTCTTGATATTCCACAATGAATTGGAAGTGGTATTATTTGCAGAGTTTAGGAACCACAGCACCTCAGCTATGTAGTGAAAGGCAATGTAAATTTACAGTGCAGGGTTCCTGAGTGCTGAGGTGCATAATGTGTAGAAGTCTTCAATCTTCTTCTTCTTTTGGCTGCTCCCATTAGGGGTCGCCACAGTGGATCATTGTTATGAATCCGTATATTTGATTTGGCAAAGTTTTTACACCGGATGCCCTCTTGACGCAACCCTCCCCATTTACCCGGGCTTGGGACCGGCACTAGGAGTACACTGGCTTGTGGGCCCCTGTGGCTGGGTTGTGTAGAAGTCTTCAATGCTCTGCTGAAGCAGCAATAATCAAAACTTCTCTGGCATTAACATCAGCACAAAAACTGTGTGCCAGGAGCTTCATGGCACAAGTTTTCATGGCTGAGCAGCTCCATGCAAGCCTGCCAAGCATGCCACCACTGGACTGCCACCACTGGAGCAGAGTTATTGTACTTTTGTATTTTCTAATTAGTTTTTATTTGTAATTTTGTTTTGAGTTTTTGTTTTGAATTCAGTTTAGTTTCAGTTAGTGTCCAGAGTGGGTTTGCTTGTTTCAGTTTAGTTTTTATAGTTTGAAAATGTTTAGTTTTAGTTTTCTTAATTATTATAATATGTGTGGTATTTGTCAGGGGAAGATTTATGATGTTTAGATCAGAAATCACAATACAAACACAGCACTTTGTGAAGGCAGATGAGTCACAATCATGTAGACATCCTGAGTCTCAATAAACAGATTCACCAAAGCCTCATCAGACAGACAGGTTAAATTTGGTCAGACAAACTGACAAAGATTAAAAGTTTTATTTTTTATATATATATATATATATATATTTATTTAGTTATTTTCCTAAGCCCAAAGTATTGTTTTAGATAATTAAAATTTTTCTCATGTAGTTTTAGTTCTTGTTAACTATAATAATCTTGTGCTGGAGCAGTGGAAGCATGTCTTGTGAAGTTCAGCTCAACAGGAAATTTTGGAAAATTAAGGCATACCCAACCCCGTCTAACACCTTTGGGGTGAACTAGAATGGAGATTTGAAGCCAGACCTTAGTGTTCAACATCAGTGTCTGACTTCATAAATGCTTTTCAGGATGAATGGACAAAAATCCTTACAGACGGACACACTCCAAAATCTTCCCAAATTTCCCAGAAGTGTAGAAGCGATGTCGTGTATCTTGCATAAAATGCAGAAGTGACATTGCTCTTCTTATGTGTATCCAGCAGGGGGCCCTGATTATCTCAGTCAGGGCAGAGGTCTGACTTGAGATGTCTTTGCAGTGAGTCATACACCATTTGAGGGGAATTTCCTCATTTAGGTGTGGGTTGCTCTCTCAGAGAAGGAATGGGAGATTCTCTGCGATTTTTGCCTCATGCTATGGTGTCCTAATTGTTGCATGGTTACAGTTGTGGAAGCAATATTAAATTCATAACGATAAATCATGACCCTCACCATCTTTTTGCCCCATCACACCCTCCAAAGGAATTCAATTCACAAATGGGGTCAGATTAACTCAGTGTACGCAGCTACCTCAAAGCATATACATTACAAACAATACCAATGAGGTCAATTACGTGGAAAGCTGATATCAGAGACATTAAACATTAAATTAACATTACCCCACAATCTGCTGGTAAATTAACCTCTTAATGTTCAAGTGTGTATGTGTAAACTATACCAAAAATGAAGGGGATCTTCTTTCATCCCAGTATCACATGAAGGCAGTTTAACTTCAGAGATAATCAGTCCAGTTAGGATGCATAAAACATTGTAAAAACATCAGCTGCTTTGGTGCAAATGAAAGTGATAACAGGTGCACTGGAGAAGCAACAAGAAGACAACCCCAAAAGGAAATAGTTTAGCAGGTGGTGGCCACAGACCATTGCTCTCTCCTTATCCTTCCTGACTGATTTTTCTCTAGTTTCACTTTTTACTATTGTCATTATTACTGTTGGTATCATGAGAACGAACCTGCAGGCCATTCAGTTTGCGCATGTAGTCCACCTTCTCCAGAATGGCACAGCCATACGTGTAATTACAAGAAGGTTTACTGTGTCTCCCAGCACAGTCTTAGGAGTGTGAATTGGATACCAGGAGATGGGCCATTACAGGAATAGTTCTGGACGGGGCTGTTGAAGGCTATCAACACAGCAGCAGTAGCACTGCCAGAAATCTGCAAAATGGCCTCCTGAAGGTTGTTTTTGTCCGTGTTTGTGACCAAACGGTTAGAAACAGACTTCATGAGAGTGGCATGAGGATCTGACACCCTGTAGTGGGACCTACGCTCACAGCTCAACAGCTTGCATCTTAACTGGCACTCCCCATTGAGGACCAGAGCAGAGCTGCTTTGAGCACACGCCACAGACATCAGAGTCTGGAGATGTCATGGCATCTCTCACATGTGCCCAGTGTGAACCTGCTCTCATCCGTGAAGACAACGGAGTGCCAGTGGCATACCTGCTAGTATGTGCTCCTATAAATGACACATTACAAAAGTAGTTTTGCTTGGTGAAACATTGTTGTTGATGTTGTAGTATTGGTATTTTTAAAATAATTTGCACCTATTGAGGTGCTGAGGATTCCAGTTTTCAAATCATGTATAATTGAAGTGAGAATGAGTTAATTTAGGGTTAACCAAAGCACAAACAAAAAACAAACAAGATACTGTATAATGGGCCAGCTCTGACTGAAAACGCAGGGTATTGCATAGCAGAAATAATGTTTAACAAGTGGGGTGTGCGCTTGTGTGTATGCCTGCACATGTAATGATGCTATATTCCATCAACTTGGAGTTAAAGCTTTACATCCAAGTTAACTTTTAGGATATTTCTATAAGAAATTGAAAACTGTTTAGAAATACAGGTGTGAAAACAAAAGTCAGTACACCTTTCATTACTGACACTCAAATGTTTTCTTTTTTTAGTGCTTTTAGAACTTTTTTATAAAAGTCCATCCTTCTTGGCATTGAAAATTCTGGAGAAATATTCTTCCATTCTTTAGAGGCAAATTTTGTCTTTGCTGGAGGGATAGGTTGCTTTATTTTTCCGTTTAGAATATCCCAAAGGTGCCAGTTGGATTTAACTCAGTTCAGGTTTCTTTTTTTCCCTTCTTTAGAAACTCTTGTTAGATTTTGGCAGTGTGCGTTGGACCATTATCATGCTGGAACCTTCCTCTTCTGCCAGGCTCCTGGCCAGTATTTTGGTGTATCCTCACATATACAGGGTGTCATCCATCTGTAAATGTTGTAGAATACCTTTTGCGTAATGTGGCCTCATATCATCACATTCCCACTTTTGTGGTTCACTGTCAGGACTGTGCCCAATATTCATCAGGCTGTTTGTGTCATGTTTGTGCAGGAAAATGTAATTTGCAGTTTTACGTCAAAGAGCAAGCAAAGGATTTTTTTCTTGAACTCTGTCAATAGAAGTTAATGTTAGGCAATATCAGTGTCAGCTTTTGACATTTTGACATAAGCTTTGACATTCATAAATAATACTTGTGCTAAGACCACACAGAAAGTCTGAGACACTTTCCCGTCTGTTTTAAAGAACTGGATTGTGCAAAGACTGTCTGACATCATTTTAGACAGACAGCTATTGTAATTGGCTGATAGGTATTATGGAACAAGCCAGATCTTAACGGCTGCTGCTGCAGCTGGTTTTAGGTGGTTGTAATCCTCATGTATTTTTTCCAGCTTTACAATTTCAGGCTCAGTTTTTTTGTTTTAGTCTCATGTAGCTAGGCACAACTCATAGGTCAAAAATCGTTCAGGTCATTTTACAGGCATGTGCATGCATTAAGGCTAATTGTAAATCACATGTACATGTTTTTCTTTCAGCGATAAAACATTTTGTACACTGTGTGCCAGTGATTTACTGCATTCAATTTGCACTTTGGAGCCTGCTCTTTAAATATTACTCAAGTTATTTATCAGGTGATGGAATTTAGTAAAACTACCACACAGTGGTCACCTAATGGGTCTTCATCCAAATTGTGCTCAAGATCGTTTGTCAAACACTTTCTGTTTTCACAAGAATCACTAGTCCTGAATTGTAATGGTTATAAAATGAGTGTTTGTGTGTGCCCCTTTACCATCTATACAGAAATAACATCATTAGGCTTACAATAACCTGGTTCGCCAGCATGATCAGCATAACTTTTTTACAGGTCTTTACAAGTCTAAAACATGAACGTCAGTTGGCAGCATTCCACTGTCGCTATTCATATATTCATTATTTTTGGCAGATCTTCAATTCTCTTCTTCTAGATGGTAGACCTGCTGCTAATAGAGCTATTATAGCTTGAAATATGGCTTTGCCACACATGTTGCATCACCACTTGTATCCTGTTAGGCATTGATGACCATGATCTTATTGTTCATAATCATAGGGGGAGTGGTCCTGTTGGTTGACTCCCACATTAGGAAGGTGTGGTTGGGGCCTTCCTATCCCCATAATTTAAGATCAGTATTATGGTGAAAGCATGCTCTCATGCTTTTCATGGCCATGGTTACTACTGAGCATGTAGTGGTAATGCTTCTGAACTCAAACATTTCCATTTGGTAGTAAACCAGATTAATTTGTCCTTCGGGCCTCCTTGACTTCTCATTGGATTTTAACTCTCATTAGTTTGAACAATGACAAGAAAACCCAGCGCTTTCTTTCTGTACTTCGCACATTACAACAACCTGTGAATTTTGATTGTGAGCTGGATGAGCTACCGCTTCTTTGGCGTTCTGGTTTTTATTATTCACAAGAGACATTTTGCAGATATTGAGAGGGGAAGAAGTTTTGAATCATTTGAGAAATATGTGACGTTGCACAGGTTGTATACTGTGTGTATGTACAGCCCAAGATCACATATTGACAGCTTGTCCTTATGCATCATACAGACAGTGACTAACCTAATTGACTAATATAAAAACCAACAAACTACAAATCAATGCCATTATTATGTGTTTCTGTACATTTTTAAGAAGTCCTGCTTTACGAAAACTAAAAGAATGATTGAATTTGTTTAACAAAAGGCCGTAAACTCAAGAAGAATGCTCTACATGTTCCCTCCTTCACATTTTTGCTGGTGTGTCTCAGTAAGGAATTACAGGGCAATGAATAGAAAATGCCAAAGTGGTTAACCAACATTTTTCTAGTAGGTGGCCTACATACCTTTGGCTTTTACAGTGACCCACCTGTTAGATCACACATCTCCAGGCCTGGGATTAACTCTGAGTGCCCCACCTATGCATATGATTAAGAAGGGAGACGAGCCAGAAGAATGAGCAATTTTACATGAAGACAAGAAGCATAGCTCTTCAAGAGAAGTTGTGCTCTTTTGCCTTGTTTTTAAATATCAAATGCAAAGAAAATTCAGCTAAATAATTTGACATTATGGAATGTACTTATGGTGTGTTTCCCAATATCCATGTGTTAGTGTTAGCTAGTTTTTAATTTAATTACCACTCTTTGCCAATATAACAGTGACTTAAAATTAAGACGACACACATTCCCTGCAACAGACTGTCAGTCTCAACCCAGTTTTGGTTCTTAAACTACACAGAAATAAGCCAAATACAGGGAAGGAATGACGAATGAACTCCAAAATATGTGGTTTGAAAAAAGGTGGCCAGTGATACAAAGTTTATGCAATTTATTTTAAATGTGGCTGAAACCTACGTTAACTCTATTACAGGATTTCTTACTGGTCATTTCCAGTGAAGCCGGTCTGTTGGTGCCTCTGAGGTACAAACAGGACCGCACCCTGCTGCAATGCTTACAACTATGAATCATTCACATGAAATAATTTCACCCAGTACAAATGATCACATGGTGGAAAGATAAATGCCTGAGTTGCATTTTCTTTGAAAATGACTTAAGGATGTACTCACTAATAGACTTTTTATTTCTAGCCTTTCAGTCGCCTTTGCATGTGCTCAGTCTATTTCACTGAAAAACAGAAAAGTCAGTAATTCATTTGTAACTGGCTTTTCCAGCCTCCTACTGTTTTTGTACATTGCTGTGACTGGCAAAGGAAATCACTGGTATGTGACCCCAAGTAGAGAGGATGCAGGTGCTTGAGCACCCACCAGGACAATGTTCTGGATTTTTTTTTTTGTGTGCTTGTGATTTGTTTTTTACTATTGGTTATATAGAGACCTGTGAAGATGATTGTCCTCATTGTCCTATTGTAGCATAAACATATCTGTTTACATGAGGATTTTTCTGTGAATAACTGTAGATATCAACAGTAATTCATTTTAAATGTTAATGTCACTTTTTTAGATTTGAAATCTGGCATTGAGTGCATAGCTAGATTTGTAGTTTTACTTATATATTACTCATATTTACACTTATTTATTACGTATACTAAAAAATATGTCAAAGTAAGGTATTAACGTCTCAACATCTCCGTTTTGTTTTTGTGGCTGCTTCACAGGAGATGGCGATGCGGGCGTTGAAGCAGACAGGCAGCAGGAACATCGAAGCAGCCTTGGAGTACATCAGCAAAATGAGTTACCTCGACCCTCGGAACGAGCTCATTGTTCGAGTCATCAAGCAAACTTCACCAGGTAGAAATATAACCTCAACAAGTTGGCTTAGCTAGTAGACTTTAATTTCCCTCAACCACAGCTAGTTGGTATAGGAGCTTACTGAGACTGTATAAGTAACAGAAAGTTGAATGAAATGGCTTTTAATATTTTGAAAATGTTTAATACATTGAGTGGTCTTGTTCCTTCTCTTTTCTAGGAAAAGCTGGCATGCCAAACACAATGGACCACCGGCCTTCGTTGGAGGCTTCAGGTGAGGCAGGTGCCATGCCTCAGTATCATCAGTTGGGGGGCCCTATATATGAGGGGGCAGCAGGTTATGGCCCTGAGGGTGAGATACCCAGATCTTACATGACCGCTCCCCCTGTTATGAACTACATGATGCCACCATCTAGTGCAGCACAGGGCCCCGCAATGGGAAACCCAATGGGTCGACCTCCCAGTATGGGCACTTATCCACCTGTGATGGCCACGCAGAGCAACCCAGGCAACACTATGTACCCCCCAGGGGCTCAGCAGAAGGGTTACCCTGGCGGTATGGAGCAGCACGGGCCCATGATGAGCTACAATGTCCCTGGCCAGCCTTTGCAACTCCAGCCACAGCCACCAGGGGGCCCTGTCCCAGGCCCACACTACGAATATGGCCATGGCAGGCCACATATGATGGAGCCTGCAGGGTATGGAGTCAAGAGGACCCCCTCCTTCCAGAACAAGATGCCACCGCCCCCCATGGCACCCACAGATAACTATGTCAACATGCAGGGAAAAGGAGGCATGAGTCAGAATGGGCCAGGTGGAGGAGGTGGAGGATATCCTGCTAACCTGTACCTTCCCCCTCACTCTCATCCCCGACAGGCCAGCCCGACGTCCCACCAGGTCCACATGATGTCCCGTTCACCAGGTGGTGTGGCAGCCATGGGCCCTGATTTCTCAGATCTGCCCCAGGGCTTGATGACACCTTCCAGGGCCAGCCTCAACCTGGACCTGTATGAGCACCACTGGGCCCAGCCACCAGGCCCTGAGGGGGCCCCTCAAGCCAGGCAAACACAGCCCCAGGGCCCATTCAGAGGGGAAGTGCGTGTCCCCAGCAGAACCAACTCCTTCAACAGCCGCGCTGCAGGTCCAAATGGTGTCCGGCCCGCAATGGCTGCACCCCCTACACCTGGGAAACAGGAGCCCCCTTTGGGTCCTCCTAATACCATCACGGCCGTAACGTCTCCACCCATTCAACAGCCTGTCAAGAGTATCCGCGTAATGAGGCCAGAGCCCAAGACAGCCGTGGGACCATGTCACCCTGGCTGGATGACTGCTCAGGCTCAGGATGCATCAGAACCTCTACCCTATATGCCAGAGGAGTCCTACTCACTTGAGCCTACTCAGGAGCCACGCTGCCCGCCGCCACCTTACCCCAAAAACCTGCTAATGTCTGGCGCAGCTAGTGAGCCAGGGGCTTTGGAAGGAGCTGGAGGTGTATGTGGAGCTCAGGACCTCAGCAACCCCTCTGCCAGAAGCTCTCACAATGGCAGCGGAGGGAGTGGAAAGGCCGAGGACACCCAGCCAGTGAAAGAGAAGACAAAGAACGGGAAGGGAGAAAAAACAGTGAAAGACAAGAAGCAGATCCAGACTTCACCTGTCCCTGTTAGGAAGAATGGACGTGATGAGGAAAAGAGGGAGTCGCGCATTAAAACCTACTCGCCTTTCGCCTTCAAGTTTTACATGGAGCAGCACATAGAGAATGTGATGAAGACCTACCAGCAGAAACTAAACCGCAGGCTTCAGCTGGAACAAGAGATGACCAAGGTAAGACTTTATTTTACAGGTCCCCTTTATTATAAACTAGTTTTTGTCAGCCTTAGTTAAATGCCTTTAAAAAGAGGTTCTTGCTGTGTGATGATGCTATGAACTTTTTAAGTTCATTGACTGCAAATTATGTACATTTTCATAATTGCTGACAGTTTTCCCAAGGATACTGAAGTGTTCAGGGAATTTGTATGAACTCAGCAGCTGCTATAGAGAAATGTAAAAGTACAAAAAAGAGTCTCAGGAAGTATGCTTTCACAGTGGATTTAAAGAAAACTGAACTGATGGTTAAAAATCAATAGCAAATCTCATCAACATGGTTTGGAAAAAGCTGAACTTTCTACTTAATGCTTAAAAATGACTGGTAAAAGTCTTGGATCATTAGCTGAGAATGATAATGGGCACAGAGGAATGACGTACAACATCTTGTTATGCTGGGAATTCTCCCTCCAGACTTTGTTTTAGACAGTAAGATCTTTGTTTTGGAATAAGTTGACACTTGTTTGGTGTGCTTGTCCTGAATCAGAAGTTTGGCCTCTGCTTTTTTTTTTTTTTAGTGAACTGAAAGGCATTTTCAGAGTAGAAAAATCACTACACCCAGACCCAGACGGTTAAGTCATGCAATGAGTTAAATAAACAACAAAGGTCAGGGCGCTGGGTTTGGCTCGTGTCACATTCCTTGGTCATTATTAATCAGGGTTAAAAAATTATCTCATCCTTAAACTGTCTCTAAGACTGCTTTTGAAACCTCTCATCTTCCGTCCAGGCTGGCCTATCCGAAGCAGAGCAAGAACAAATGAGGAAGATGCTGAACCAGAAAGAGTCCAACTACAACAGGCTGCGCCGTGCCAAAATGGACAAGTCCATGTTTGTCAAAATCAAGACGCTGGGCATAGGCGCTTTTGGTGAAGTATGCCTCACCCGTAAAGTTGACACTGGTGCACTTTATGCCATGAAAACACTGCGCAAGAAAGACGTCCTGAACCGCAACCAGGTGATTTGAAGTTTTGAGTTCAGCCCTGTGCATTTGCAGCAGTTACATAAAAGCATTTACATACATACAGTACTGATTAATCACAAAAGAGGCAGAGCACATAGCCTTTGTTGGAGGTTACTGATCATACCATCATGTTAGGCAACGTAGGCCCAAATCAGTGTTATCTTTGTGCAGGTGGCCCACGTGAAAGCAGAGCGGGACATTCTGGCGGAAGCAGACAACGAGTGGGTCGTGCGTCTCTACTACTCCTTCCAGGACCGTGACAGCCTCTACTTTGTCATGGACTACATCCCCGGAGGAGACATGATGAGCCTGCTCATTCGAATGGGGGTCTTCCCTGAACATTTGGCCCGCTTCTATGTGGCAGAGCTGACACTGGCCATTGAGAGTGTCCACAAGATGGGCTTTATTCACCGCGACATCAAACCAGACAACATCCTCATCGACCTAGATGGACACATTAAGCTGACCGACTTTGGTTTGTGCACAGGCTTCCGCTGGACGCACAACTCCAAATACTACCAGAAAGGTGAAAGTTTGGTGTAGTGCTCCTCTCAAACTGTATGACCAGAATATCTAAACACACACATGCACATACCTATACCCATGATACCTATGGAGCCTATTTGTAACATGTAACAATATACAGATATTAACAGATTTTTCTTAGAGCCATTGTGCCATCTTCCTGATTTCTAATAGAGAATTCTGTTTTAAAGCCCAAGTTTTGTCTTTTCTTAAAAATCCTGTTCAGGCAAAATTAAATGAACATGCAGGGTGCCAAGTTTGAACAGTTTGCTCTGGCTAATCCAAGAACGTGTTGGCATTTGTTCAGGTTGTTACATTTGAATTTCCCCAGGCAACGTGGCATTGTATGGTTTTCTTTGTGGAGCTTTATGACCTCCGTTATCTTATTCTGTCTTCAGGGAGCCACATTAGACAAGACAGCATGGAGCCCAGTGACTTCTGGGATGATGTATCCAACTGTCGATGCGGCGACCGGCTGATGACACTGGAGCAACGCGCCAACCGGCAGCACCAGCGCTGCCTGGCGCACTCCCTGGTGGGGACACCAAACTATATCGCCCCCGAGGTGCTGCTGCGCAAAGGTGGGTGAGATAGTATGGATAATTACTGCAGGTAGAACTGCACAGTAAGCATGACTATAATGAGCAATTGCTGTAATATTTAGGTGCAGACAGTTGAGGTTCATTTGGGGTGAACACAGTAGACATTTTCACCTTGTTGTGCCAGAGTTAAGAAAATGTTGACTCTCTGTTAAAAGAATCAGTGTGAATAATCATCCTCAACTAATACTAGCAGTCAGAACTTCTGCCTTTAACCATCAGATAAAATCATAAATGCAATACGATAGAAAATGTCTAAATAATGATATTGTTTTGGTTTGTGAAAGAACTTATTTATGAAAAATAATGTGAAATGTCTGTCTTGTGCAGGTTACACTCAGCTGTGTGACTGGTGGAGTGTGGGAGTTATCCTGTTTGAGATGCTGGTGGGACAGCCACCCTTCCTTGCCCCCACACCCACTGAGACTCAGATTAAGGTCAGTGAAGAAGACAGATATCTCTGCTTTTATTTACAGTAGTAAATAAAAGTCACTGATTGAATAAATGTTGGTTTAGTGTCACTAGATCAATTCAGCTTCAGAAGACTGGCTCAGTTAAACAGTGGCCAAATTATATTTGCCTTCCTTTAGACATCATGTTAGAAGCTTTTCATCAAAGCTCTGCAGTATTTCCTCCTTTTGTTAGGTTTGCATGCCTAGGTGAGAGCAGTGTAATAGTTGGCACCAAAAAGTGACACAAAGACAAATGAAAAGCAAGTGGAAACAGAGTCCAAACCATTTATAGGAAATTCTATGAACAATAGAAAAGATTAATGGGATGGTGTGTAATCACACTCAGCTGAAGTTATAGCAGCTGGAATCCAATTTTGGTTTCATATCTGAAACCTGGCATGATAACCAGCCAACAAAACTGTGGTCAATAAATGAACAATTCTTCAGTCTGTAGGAATCAGGACAGCCATATGTGCAGGTATACAGCTATGCCGGTATAAAGACAATGCAGTAGTAACCAATTTAACCATGAGCTCTACTCTATGGCTTGAGAGGTTTCAGCCGTGTCACACAATTTCTTCTTTTTCTTCTTCCTCCTCCTCCTCTTCTGGCTGCTCCCGTTAAGGGTCGCCACAGCGGATCTTCTGCCTCCATCTCATCCTATCCCTTGCATCCTCTTCCCTGACACCAACCCTCTGCACGTCCTCCTTCACTACATCCCTGAATCTTTTCTGTGGTCTTTCTCTTCTCCTCCTGCCTGGCAGCTCCATCCACAACATCCTTTGTCCAAAATATCCACTATCCCTCCTCTGATCATGTCCAAAAAATCTCAGCCTTGCCTCTCTGACTTTATCTCCAAACTTCTCAACTTGAGCTGTCCCTCTGATGTACTCATTTCTAATTCTGTCCATCCTGGTCACTCCCAGAGAAAATCTCAACATTTTCATTTCTGCCACCTCCAGCTCTGCCTCCTGTCTTTTCATCAGTGCCACCGTCTCCAAACCATACATCATAGCAGGTCTCAATATTATATGTGGTAAAATGATAGAAAGCTCCAGAACAACAGCTGAGTGGACCTTTTGGAGATGTTATCTTACTCAGCTGCTGTTCTCAATATCTAGAAAAAATCAAAAACAACTTTAAAGCTAAAGTCACTGCTGTTGTGAAGCCAACCAAAAACAAATATTTTATGCAACAGCTAGATTAGATACTACTGTCACTGTATGTGTAATGTGTCTCTCATCCCTGCAGGTCATCAACTGGGAGAGCACACTGCAGGTGCCTGCCCAAGTCAAACTGAGCCCCGAATCTGTCGATATCATCGGCCGTCTCTGTTGCTCTGCTGAGGATCGCCTGGGTGCCAATGGTGCTGGCGAGATCAAGGCTCACCCCTTCTTCTCTCAGGTGGACTTCTCCAGCAATCTGCGGCAGCAGCCGGCTCCCTACCGGCCCAAGATTGCCCATCCAATGGACACCTCCAACTTTGACCCAGTGGAGGAGGAGGGCGGCCCTGGGGCGTGGAGTGACAGCGGCGATAGCACCCGGGCCTTGGATGCACTCTGCTCTCCTCTCGGGAAGCACCCGGAGCACGCCTTCTATGAGTTCACCTTCCGCAGGTTCTTTGACGATAATGGCTGCCCCTTCCGTTACCCTAAACCACTTGAGACCAGCGAGATGTCACCAAACATCCCTGGAGCCACTGGCATGGGCCCAGAAGAGGAGGAGGAACAAGAAGAAGAGGAGGAAGAGGATGAGGAAGAAGAAGAGGAGGAGGGAGAGCAGGGGGAGGGGTGCGAGCCTGTGTACGTCTAGAGCTGCACACCGACAGGCTTCCTGAGCGGCTTTTGTCTCTTACAGACACTCATCGTTCAGCTCGTGACCCTTCCACCTATCACACCTATCACTGCTCTTCTCCTGTGTATGTCTGTGTGCCCCACAGGCTGTGTCTGTGATTGTCCAGCTGCCATAGCAGGATGGATGAACACTGCCCCCTTGTGGAGTGTGTATACAAAACATCCCCTGATCTGGGACCAACAGCATGCTGTGTGTGACTGCCTGCATCGAGGGTGAAGCATAGGCAGTCAGGAGAGCAGGACTCTGACACTGTACAGGTTGAAAGGAGATCTTTGAATTGCAAGGACGACTGGTTTCACAGACAGGTTTCAAATTTGAAGACTGCTTCTGGTTCTTCCAGCGGTCTCTTGTCCCATTCCTTTCACCTTTGGTCTTACAGACAATAGAAACATCTCCATGGTGACCTTCAGACACAGGATCTACTTCCTGTTCTAACTGAGCTGCTTTACACTCGAATTTTGACACGGCAATGTGAAGAGTGGAACCAGTTTACTTGCTGATAACGCCTCTTTTCACAGCTGCTGCAAAATAAGCTACAAAGACACTTGCATGCGCATACACATACACTCACACACATGCACACATTATTACAGCTTAGCTCTGTAGGGTGTAAAGGACGTTAGATTTCAGTTTGATTTCAGTGAGGCTTCAACAAGTTGGCTCAGACTAGGTGGACAAAGAAATTCTTCGAGAGTCCTCTGACGCATGCTCACCCACAGAGAAATAGCTCTTTTCTTGTGATGTTAGGAAAAAAGTGTCCTTTTTGCAGCATTTAGTTTTCACAGTTTACTGTGAAAATAAATTATCTTATATCCACACCTGCCTCATTTTGTGCAAACTTTAGCTCAGTGTAATGTTTGGAGACTGAGCCTGCTTAACTCAGAAGTTGTGGTTACGAATAGTCTTGTGTTCGTAAAATGCTTCCAGTTACCTAATCTCCATCCTAACTTGGCTCTAAATAAACTTTCACTTACATAGTCTGAGTATTGAGTTGGATGGGGCCCTAAAAATCAAGCCAGATTTAGGTTGTAGTAAATTCTTCTCATGAGTTCGATCAGATGAAAAGAGCTCTTGTATTAAATTTTTACTGCTTGTTTACTGAGAGGTGGGGGCTTCTCGATACATAACCTGTTTTAAGACAATTAAGAGAAATCCCCAGATCTACACAGCTTTGAATGTGTCAGGTTGGTTGGGGCTTAGTTAGTTGAGCTGGACTGAGAATTAAAGCTCTAAAACACAAACACACACACATTCACGAAGATGCACACAGCTATGTACAGCTATTTTGCAAAGATCTGTCCTTCAGTTGCATTATAACTTAACCAGCCTCCTGTCATCAGGAGGAAAGCATGAAAACAAAGCAATGTGTCCTTACAACAGCCAAACATGTGATCGTATGACTATGTGCAATACAAAAAATACAGTATATATAGTTTTCTAAACACTTACTATTCTTTAAAAGTTTAGGTCTGAAATGTACAAATATATTGGTTTATATAAATATATATATTCTCTTTTCAGTTACAACATGCTGCTTATTATTGTGGTTAATATTATTTACATTATTATAATTGTTATTACATGTGTTTCTTATGCTGTGGCTTAAAGAAGTGTCGGCTTAAGTGTGTTTGGAGTTTGAAAGTAGGAGCTGTGTGCCTTTCTAACTGAATATTGGAGTGTGCGATGCCACTTGACGATGAGGAAGATGAGTGCGGTGGTGTGGATGACGATGATGATGTTAAGTGTGGAACATTTGGAGGTAAACTCCTCGCCTCCTGCAGCCAGGCTGGCCCTGAATGCAGAAGAGAGGAGTGTAAAGGTTTCTGGTTTAGAGAAAGGTGAAATAGAGTTAGGAGGGGAAGAGGAGTGAGTTAAGGTTGGCTTCAGGAAATTTGGAGAAAAAAAATGAATATAAAAAGCTTTCTCTATTTACAACTTCAGCGGAGAGTTTAGTATTTGGTACATTTTTTTTTATTTATCCAAAAATGACTACAAGTTCAAATGTTTGCTTAACTCTGTACTTTTACTACAGACCAGTGCCATGTTCCGTGTTGGGGCTGTGCTGCTCAGCAGATGATGCTATCATCCAGTTACCGTCTTGCTTACAGACAATCAGCTGACAGTTAATGCTCTCGCTTTTGGTTGAAGTGAATTGTTTGGTAAATTCCCACCAAACTTTTCCAGCAGTATTCTGCATTTCTCTCAATGACTGGGGATGCTTAAGAGGTCACAACTTTTGAATGTTCTTCTGATGCATAACTGGCACAATGATAGAAAATGTGTGGATAAGGTTTGTTACAGTGGATTTTTTTTGTTGTTGTTTTTGCTTGACAATGTTTTATTTTTTTCTGTAAATGTGTGTTTTCTTATGTGAGCAGCACAGTGTTTAAAGACTGCCTTCTTACTTTTATTACTTTTTTCACAGACCTCTTATACCTGTTGTTATTCTTGATTGGGGGAAGGTAACAGAGCATGCTCTGTTTGACATTCTCACTGGTTGTGTTTATATGCGACGGTTGTTCTTCTTATTCTCGTCAGTAACTTATGAATAGACTAAGATTATGCAGAAGTTGAGAGAGAGTGGGCACGACAATAAATAGGAGCAGTGTCAGACTGCGTACCTCCACCAGGGCTGAACAGGCCTGTCTCACAATGTTGAGGAATCCTTCAGAAATTAAAAATCCTGGATCCAGATCTGGATGCGGATTACCCCCTGAAGTTAATCACTTCTAAGTTGGGCCAAATCCAAGCACTGGTAAAAATTTGCATCTATGTGTAATCCTGCAAAGGAACAAACCAAAAAAAAAAAAAAAAAAGGAGTCCGTGGTGGAGGTATCCTGACTGACAGTTTTTAGTATCTGTTTTCAGCCTCTAGATGACAGTGCAGAACCGAGATTTAAAGAAGAAAAAAAAAAGGAGCAGTCCAAGACTGTATGCCTCTACCAAGACTGAACAGTCCTTGAATATCTCTGTTTACCAGGTGCAGATCTACTCCAAAAGTTAATCACTTCTAAGATGGGCTGAACCCCACCTCTGTAACTTTTGAGTAATCCTGCTAACAAACAGACAAACCAAACCAACCAAAAACACAACGTCCTTAGTGCAGGTAATTACTGTTACTGGAATCTGCGATAACTATTGAAAATAGCGAAGCTGCTCTCACCATAGGAGGGTTGTGTCAGGAGGGGCGTCCGGTGGAAAAACCTTGCCAAATTACTGATGCAGATGCATCTGCTGTGGCAGCCCCTTGGAAGCAACCAAAGGTGCTTTATATCTATTGAAAATAGCGATAATGTTGTAAGTAAAATTTATCTGTAACTATGTTTATGTAGCCATAATGTTACAAAAGCACACAAAAGGACAATTACATAATTAGTTACAATATCATATGCGCAATATTGACACGATATCAGTATAAATATCGCTGTTATCGCCAGCACACGGTTATTATGACATCTGTAGTGTCTGACATCTTTTCCCTTTATGGGGTTTTTCTCTATGGAAGCACTATACAGATGGCTGTTGTGTGTATCTTAGTAGTGTTGTAGTTGCTATGTATTGTTTTAGGAAAGGGAAACAGGGTTTTCACCACTGTACAATGTTGCATCTCAGGTCTTGTTTAAACTTGTGAAGCTGCTTGTTTTTTTTTTTAGAGTGAAGTGGATTGTTCAAGGTTAAAATTTAATCAGACTTCTAGATCTGTTGCATCAATCGAAAACTAGTTTTTTGGGTTTTATTTTTTGCTATTTGTCATGAATATGTCAACTGGTGGTTTAAGTTCGAGTGTAGCCAGTATTGTGCATGTAAACACAGCCAGTGTTATGTCTGTGAGCTCATCAAACTGATCTCCTCTACAGAGTAGAAACAAATTGGAATCCATCACAGATGATGCTCTTAGCTCAGAAGCATTATGACTGAGATTGTTAAAACAGGCTGCCTCTGCTCTGTCACTCTTCCCCATTCAGTTTTTCTCAGCTGGTCCAGATGTCTAACAAGACATCCTTCCACTTCTCTAAACCTCTTGTTGACTGCGTTGCCAATCCAAATAGACCAGGATGGACTGCTCTTTAA